>CAUYLG010036970.1:0-82932 GCA_963573385.1 Cacajao melanocephalus
ACCAGGGTCATGCGTGTGGTACCGGGGGACATGCACAGACATGCATTCACAGTCCAGGGTCACCAGGGTCATGCGTGTGGTACCGGGGGACATGCACAGACATGCATTCACAGTCCAGGGTCACCAGGGTCATGCGTGTGGCGCTGGCAGACAGACACACAGATGAACACAGAGGAACAACCATCGGTCAGCAGCAACAGAGCATCAGCTTTCTCCATGGAGGAAAACAGACGTCAGCACTGAGGCCCTTTTGCAGATGCCCAGGTGTGTTTACTGCCAGTCTGCCTGAGTGTAAGAGGGGATGAAGATCCACATTCTGGCCTATGAGCTCTAGCATGCAAAAACTTATTGGTAAAATAAACTCTGGAGATGAAAGGTCCAGAGGGAGAAGCCAACCAGATAAAACAGCACTTGTTTCTGTTCCGTGTAAAATAAAAGAATTTCGGAGAAAAAGATTCAGACAGACAAACAGGAGGCCCAGGGATTTAACCTACAGTGTAAAACACTGGGCTCAACAGATCATTTTACACCAAACCACCATGAACGCCCCAGGACAGAGCAAAAGGCCAGCGGGGTCCAGGCAGATGGCTGCAACCCCACTAAGGGAAGCCTAACTTACCCCTGCCCTACACAGGGTACCCCCAGGGCAGGTGACAAACAGCCCCAGAACCTTATGTAAGTACCAGACCTAGTAAGGAAAGATTTCTTCCACCATAACCATCATTAACCCAAGCAGACACAGCCTCACCAGCAATGTGCCTAAAAGCCGCCACCCCTGACAGGCACCTGGGAGAGAAAACAGCCCTCTGACAAGACTCCACCAGCCAAATGAGTGATCCTCCTCCAGGCCCCTAGCCACACAGAAACCCGTTTCTAAAACAGTGGTCCTCGGAATGCGATCTGGGGTCTCAGAGGGTCCCTGAGACCTTTACAACGGGTGTGTGAAGTCAAATCTTTGTTCAAAATACAAAAATGTCCTGCGCCCTTCTCTCACGGGACTATGGTAGAGTTTCCAGAGGCCACGTGACAATGGAATGAGCGCAGGGCCATATGAGGAGGAGAAACACTGTCGCTGTGCAGCCAGAGCTTCCAGAGACTGTGGCCAAGGGAAAAACGATGCCCCCTCGCATGACACCTTGTGTTCTACCAACAGTGCTCTTTCATTAAAAACGTTTCCTACCCATTTAACATGTAATAGGTTTACTTAGCTTTGAATGAATAAGAACATTTTTTAGATGTGTGTTAAGTTTCTAATACCGTAAATACCGATACAGGTTGAGCATCCCCAACCGAAAAATCCAAAAACCAAAATGCTTCAACATCTGAAATCTTCTGAGCATCAACATGAAGCCCCAAGTAGAAAATTCCACACCAGACTTCATATGACGGGTCAGTCAAAACCGTTTCGTGCACAAAATTATTAAAAATACTGTATAAAATTACCTTCACATTATATGTATAAGGTGAACATGAAAAATAAATAAACTTCATATTTAGGCCGGGCGTGGTGGCTCACGCCTGTTATCCCAGCACTTTGGGAAGCTGAGGCAGGTGGATCACTTGAGGTCAGCCTGGCCAACTTGGTGAAACCCTGTCTCTACTAAAAATACAAAAATTAGCTGGGCGTGGTGGTATACTTCTGTAATTCCAGATACTCAGGAGGGAGGCTGAGGCAGGAGAATCACTTGAACCTGGGAGGTGGAGGTTGCAGTGAGCTAAGATCATGCCACTGCACTCCAGCCTGGGCAACAGAATGTGACTCCGTCTCAAAAAAATAAGTAAATAAATTTCATGTTTAGACTCACATCTCATCCCCAAGGTATCTCATTATGTATATGCAAGTACTTCAAAATCCAAAAACTCTGAAAGCCTAAACACTTCTGGTCCCAAGCATTTCAGAAGGACAGTCAGCCTATGCACCTAAGTCATTTAAGCAAAAGCTCTTTGGAGCGCACGCTAACTTGCAGGAGTGTGAAGGGTTCCTGAGTCTGAGAACCGTGGCTCTGCAGTTGTGTTCCAACCCTCTTCCTTTGGAGACACAGGAGGGCCTTGAACATCAGAAGCAAGGGACGTGAGGCCCACAGAGACACACGAGCTTGGCTGTGAGGAAACGAGGGACTGGCAAACGGGGCGAATACAAAGACCCGGGACCACACTGGTGAAAGCGCAGCACCATCTGGCGTGGCTGGCGCTGCTGCCCTTCACCTTCTTCACATGGAAGGCCTCATCAATGCAACAGAACAGCTTCTTGAAACAAACTCAAGATTAACAGATGCCAATCAAAGAAAAACTGGAAACTGACCTGCCCCAGCCGCCCACCCACTTCCTTCTCCACTGGGGGATCACCAGGGGGTCCAAGGGAAGGGTCCCTGTCCTGAGGAGAGGGCCACAGGCTGTTCCCTCCAGACACAGACACTCCTCAGCGGCCAGGACCATCCTCCCTTCGTCCTCTCAAGCTGCAGGTGCCTCTCATGCCCAGATGAGGTGGGAGCCCTGGGCAGGCAGCCCTCGCTATTCCGAAGGTGAGGTGCTGCTTATCACCGTTGGAGTGGACCCTCCTAAGTACCGAGTTCTTTGGGATCAAAGCAGCAAATGTGCTTTGGTTCCAGGTGGCAGCCCAGGTTCCTCCCCAACTCTACTCAAAACCATCAAAGTCAGCATCGGCAGCTGAGGCTGCCCTGCAGATGGGAACCTGCAGACAGTCCCGGCACCCCTGCTCTGGTTACTCACAGATGTCAGAGAGCCCTTGCCTGGGGATAAGTGAATGCCAACCCCACAGGCTGTACAGCACTCCCCTGGCGACCCAGGGAAGCTGCTGGAAAGTGACAAGGGACCTGCATACATAGACAGTGGACAGGCTCGCCACTGGGTAGGAATCCTCTCTGTTTGACAAGGCACAGACAGGCCTTCTCTGGTGACAGTCTCCAAGAAAAGAGGGAAGACTTGGACAGATGCCAACAGGTGGGAAGGAAGACAGCAGCACACCCTGTCTGGGACGGTCCCCTTTCATCTATCCGGGTCGGAACTGCCCACAGTTCTGAGCTTTGGGTCCCAATACATGGACGTCTGGGCCAAGAGCATGTCTCTGCTCAGAGTTTACACCTGCCGGTGGCAGCACACAGACTACCCGGTGAGCTGGGCAGCCCCAGAGCCACAGGGCTCCCCAGAGGCAGCCGTGTGGGCTGTGACGTCTGCAAGCTACAGTCCCACTGCTAACCCGGGGTCCCAGGCATGGGAGTGGAACTCAGGGGTCCTTTAAACTACTTTTAAATTTACTTATTGTTGCAACTGTTTACAAAACAAATTTTTATTTTAATGTAAAAAGCAAATCTATTTCTATTTAAAAATAAATTAAAACTGCTGCAGATAATCAAGACACGGGTCAAGCCCTGTATTTCAGTGTACGCGGGGTAGCCAGACACGAGTCCTTATAAACTCATGAAGTCACAATGCATTCAACACGGCACCTTGGAAGCCAGGCTGCTGCTGTATGACGCGGCCCACGGCATCTCGGCAGGCCTGGGCCACCTGCTCTCAGGCAGGATGCACAGAATCGAAGCCACTTTTCACAGAAAACAATGGAAATTAAGAGCTTAAAGGAGAGGACAGTGTAGGGTGCTACAGGGGAAGTGGCACAGATGGCGCCCGGAGGCTCATCCTGAAAGTGGCATTCCGCCCTGATGGGAACCTCCCATTCCTCCCTGGCAGGCAGGACTGCCACATCCTGTCATCTCCACTTCTCTTCTTCCTCTTAAAGAACAGACCATTGCAGCGTGGCTGGCTACACACTTCATGACGCAGAACAAAGCACACCCAGATGCACAGGGCCCTGTGCAGGAGAGCAGGTCGTCTTCCCTGTGTCCCCAGAACTGGCATGTCAGTGAGGGCAGCAATTCGACCTTTCCCAAGGAGCACTGCGGGGACAAAACAGAGTTGAAAAATGCAAAGACAACCATGCAACACCGAACTGCAGGCCACCCATGACCGTCAGAGAGCGGCGCTGGAGGTTGAAAATGCTGCACTGAGGGAAGCACCCCACAGCTCCGAAATGCTCCAACTCCCCACCCCACCGAAGACAGGGCTCGGGAGCTTCCGTTAAAGGGTAGGGTAAGAGCAGGTATGGGCCTCACAGGCAGGAGACAGGTGACACACCATCCAAGATGCAATTTTAAAAGACCGCCACTTAGCAGACTCATAAAACTGGATTTGCCCAGAAACAGACCAAACCCAGTCAGCACAGGCACTCTGGACTCCCTGCAGCTCCCATGTCAATCCAGGCCTCGGGCTGCCTGCCTCACCAGCCCTGGGGCCTGTGAAGAGTGTCTGGTGCTTCTCAGGACGTCGTGCACTGTATGATTAATGGCAACAAACAGTGAAGAGCTGATCCTGCACAGCAGCCTCCAGGAGAGCAGGACTCCTGTGCCGGCCGGGAGCCTGGTGGAAAGGCTGGTGCGCCTGCAACCTTTCAGCGCCTGGAGGAGCCGAGTAGAGAAGCTGGCTGAGCACCCGTTAGACTTGGGCTTCAAATCCTCCCTTCGCAGCAAATCCCTGCATCATGCTGGGTCTTTTTAAAATTATTACGATTAAAGAATCTTCCTAGGATGAATCACAGACAGTGAGATAAGTCATAAAGGTGAAGGACCAACATGCCCCTCATCTCCCAGTTAGATGGTCCATGGCAGCTGCCCTTTAGGGCAATCGCTCTAACCCTCTGCCCTTTAGGGCCACCAGTAGAACGAAGCACAGTTGCCGTCCACACCACAGGCCTTCCCACAGCCATCGCCCCCAGAGGCAGTCACTCCTCAGCTCCTGGCAGCCACAGGGCAGGCCCCAGCTGGGCCAGGGAATCACCCAGGACGCAGCTCCACCCTCGTCCAGGCAGGAACCCTGGGCCTCAGGCCACCTTGTCTGTGCAGACACCTGTTCTGGTCTGCATCACACCATGGCCCTATGTACTCAGGCCAGGCCCCCGCCAAGGGTCCAACACAAACTCACAGTGACACACTCAAACGCACTCACTCACACGACCTCAAACTCACACTCAATCACACTCACATACTCACAAACTCATAATCACAAACACACTCAAACATGCACTCTCACCCGACCTCAAACTCACACTCACACTCTCACATACCCACAAACTCACAATCACACTCAAACACACTCACATACTAACACACACTAATACAAATGCAAGCATGCACTTACACATACAACCTCACACACAATCACACCTGCACACTCACACCCATGTACTCACTTATACACACACACACAAGCATGCATTCACACACATAACAAACACACTCGATCACATGCAAACATGCACTCATGCTCATAGCTTAACACATGCACACTCACAATTACAAACATTCACAAACGCACTCATGCTCACAAACACATTCACACTCACAAATACACTCATATAACCTCAAACACATATACATGAACTCACACACACACACGTGTGGCAAGAGCACAGGGACCTGGCTCAGGCATGGTCGCACAAGCGGGATGGAGACCGGAGCCTCTGGCCTCAGCGTGGCCTGGGGCCTTTCCATGAGGTTCCTCAAAGCTTTTGCACCAAGATGAGGGTCTGGGCCTATGCGTCCGGCCCTGCCTCACTCCCGTCTCATTAAATCAGAATCAAGTGACAGCACAGGCACGGACCCAAAACAGCGAAGAGCCCACGGAGGGGCGGGGGCAGCACCTGTCAGAGATTTCCACAACATCTCACAAACGTCAAGCAGCCAGCAGACAGGGGCAGCTGAGCCCACAGAGCTGCAAAGAGGACCAGGGCTGGCAGGGGTGGATGCTCACCCAGAGACCCTTGGGGATCAAGGCTCCAGGCTGCTGGGGGCCTGTTGCAATGATGGCAGCAGGGTGAAGCAGGAACCCACAGGAACCTGATGGGGAGCCCCTCTGAGCGTCTCTGTCTCCGGAACTCCTGAATAGTGGGCCCCAGGACTCTCCTCTGCAGAACAAGAACAGAACCCGCTGGCCGAGACAACAGACAGGCAGTTTGTGTCCCAGAGGAGAGGCGCTCAAGCCAGCACTGGAAGGGCCCACCTACGCACCCCACCCCCCAGCCTCGGGCCCTCCTCCTCACTCCTGCCCTTAAGAAATGCAACGCCTAAGCCATGCACTTCCATTCACAAAAGTAGTTACTATCACAAGTGCAACAACACCACACAAAGACACACACAGGTGATCTCTGTCCCTTGTCAAAGCTGCCAGGGTCATTCTTCGGGCTGGGCTCCCATGCATGCGTACGCACGCACACATCTATGGACCAGCTTCACCTCTGTGAGTGCCGGAAGACCCAAACCCCACACACGGCTCTGCAGCTCCCAGTCCTACATCCCGGCCTCCAGTGCACCAGGACCTCCGTCCCCTCTACAGAGTATGCAGCAACACACACAAGCAGGCAGTTCACACAGACAGAACAGACACACAGCTTCACTTTCAGAGCAATGGCTTCTTTCTCTCTCCTGCTTTCCACTGTCAAATACCCAACAGGAAACCTCTGCACAGGTGCTGGCCACACTTCCCTCCATTCATCATGCGCGTGTGCTGGCCATACTCCCTCCGTTCCTCGTGCGCGGGTGCTGGCCACGCTTGCCTCCGTTCCTCGTGCGCAGGTGCCGGCCACGCTTGCCTCCGTTCCTCGTGCGCGGGTGCCGGCCACGCTTCCCTCCCCTCCTGGTGCGCGGGTGCTGGCCACACTTGCCTCCGTTCCTGGTGCATGGGTGCTGGCCACACTTCCCTCCCCTCCTTGTGCACGGGTGCTGGCCACATTTGCATCCGTTCATCATGCGCGGGTGCTGGCCACACTTGCCTCCGCTCCTCGTGCGCGGGTGCCGGCCACGCTTCCCTCCCCTCCTCGTGCGCAGGTGCCGGCCACACTTGCCTCCGTTCCTCGTGCGCGGGTGCCGGCCACGCTTGCCTCCGTTCCTCGTGCGCGGGTGCCGGCCACGCTTCCCTGCCCTCCTCGTGCGCAGGTGCCGGCCACACTTGCCTCCGTTCCTCGTGCGCGGGTGCTGGCCACACTTCCCTCCCCTCCTTGTGGGCGGGTGCTGGCCACACTTGCCTCCGTTCATCATGCGCGGGTGCTGGTCACACTTGCTTCCATTCCTCGTGCACGGGTGCTGGCCACACTTCCCTCCTTGTGCGCGGGGGCTAGCCACACTTGCCTTCGTTCCTCGTGCGCGGGTGCTGGCCACACTTGCCTCCATTCCTCGTGTGCGGGTGCTGGCCACACTTCCCTCCCCTCCTCGTGCGCAGGTGCCGGCCACACTTGCCTCCATTCCTTGCACACACACAATGCACACAAGTGCACATATGTACACGCACACACCAGGCGGTCACTGCCTCCAAAAATGAAATCGCACCCTACAGACCTCAGCATCTTCCTTTCCTCATACAATACCATCTCTCGGAGGCGTCCACCAGAAGGCTGCGCCAACATTTAGCCAACCATTCTTCTACTCATGGGCACAGACTTTCCTCCAAATGTCTGACTCAACACTGCAAGGGACTGCCAGGTGCAAACAGCCTCAGGTCCTGGGGTCTGGGCCCTGGGGACACAGCCCTGGGAGGGAGGAGGAGTGAAATATCTCGTATTTCTCACATCAGAATAGTGAGCTGAACGACTTCCAAAGAGGCTGCCATGACGCACACCTCCTCCAGCCATGCCCGAGGCTGTTGCAACCTTCACGTTCTCCCTTGTGATGGACACCATCTCTCTTTCCATCTTCTGCCAAGCTGGGTAAAAAGCGTGACCTCTGCTGACTTTTCCAGGCATCTCCCTGGGTGCTCGGGGGTTTGAGGATTGTGTCTGCCACGATTCCTCTGAACACACGTTCCCTGAACACCTGTCCCGAGTCCTGTGCAAGGCCATGGACCGTCCACTCGCTTGCCCTCACTGGGCATTTATTTTGGCCGGAAATTCTCTCTGGTTTGTAAGAGAGCTCTCTATAGTAAACGTTATTCTTTTTTTTCTTGAGATGGAGTCTAACTCTGCTGCCCAGGCTGGAGTGCAGTGGGGCAATCTCAGCTCAGTACAATCTCCACCTCCCAAATTCAAGCAATTTTCTCACCTCAGCCTCCTAGGAAGCTGGGATTACAGGTGCGAGACATGACGCCCAGCTAAATTTTGTATTTTTGGTAGAGATGGGGTTTCACCGTGTTGGCCAGGTTGGTCTCGAACCCTCAACCTCAGGTGATCTGCCCATCTTGGCTTTGTCAAATGTTACACATATTTTTCCAAAACTCTCATTTCTTCATTGACTTTGTTGCTAATATCTTTATCCACTCAAAAGTTGCCGTTTTCATTCTGTCAATTGCCTCTTTTTCAGCTTCTAGCAATCCTGGGTCAATGAGGACGGGTCCCTGATGCCCCAATTGTCTTTGGTGATTTCTCTTGCTTTGCTTTTTACAGTTAAACCTTGACTCCATCTGAAATGTATCTTCCCCACATTCTTACATATGAACAATTTTCCAGCCACTTCAGGAAAAGTTGAAGCAAAAAAAAGAATGACCAAGATACACAGAAAAACTGAGCCCAGAAGACACAGTGGTAATTCAAGCCCCTCTAAGGAGTGGCAGAGGAGATGTCGATGCTATGGCGTCCACACAACAGGCACCAGCAGATGCAAACCAGAGAGGAGTGGGCAGCAGCAAGGTGCGTCTGGAGCTTCAGTGGTGAACAGCAGAACAAAACTGCACAGGGGAATGGGGAGACCACACTGAGTAAATATCAGAGAAATAAACCAGCGGCCAAAATGGCATTCACAGGAATCCCACCAAAGGAAAACATGGCAGAGGAGCTGCAGGAAACTGACGATGATGCTGGCGATGATGACGAGGGTGACCGGAAAGAAGGGAACCTCCCCCAGAACAGAAAACAAGCCTTTGGAACTAAGTTAACTCATGTACCCTAACTGAGATAAATTTTAAATTTCAGAGTATCAAAGATAAGCAGAAGGTCTCAAATTTCAGACAAAATGAGACACCTAAACCCGAGCGAGAGCCAAGCTGGCTCAGGTCCATGCCGGCGGCAGGTGAAGGGCAGCCTGCACAAATCTGAACCCCAATCTAGGGAGATGGATGGGCCCTAAGGCTCATGGCCTGAAGACAGGTGAGGGGAGACACCGCCAGGGCACCTAGAGGGGTGGGTGTGAGCTAGATAGACTGCGGAGCTGTCTGCTGCAGGCAGGAAGCGCAGCTGCAAGGGTCTGATGGGTCAGCCGGGGGAACACGCGAGCTAGGTAGGGTCCACAGAGCTGTGAAGAACACTGACACCGGGAACCAGGCAGCAGGAACACCCAGAGGCGCCCTGGGCAGGGCAGCCACGTAGGAAGAAGTCACCAGAAGAGTGGAGGGCACCCCGGGAGGTGTCAGAGCCAGCTTGGTCTCTCTGCTGTCCTGCAGGCCGGGGGACTCCACCCACCCACCCTCCCATCCGCGCATGTCCCCACATGTTCCCTGAACCCCTGCCCTGGCCATGGACCGTGCCACGCCATCCGTCCACTCACTTGTCCTCACAGGGCCAGCAAGGATGCCTGGTGGCCCACAGCCAACCAGACCCCACCGTGAGGATGAGTGAAGTGAGGCGAAGTGCCTGCCTTAGGGCTGAGCGTCCTCCACGCAGATTCAGCCCTGCCAGGGCAACGCCACTAACCTCAGTGAGCAGCGACGCCTCACAGCGTCCACAGGATGGCACTCACGCCTCCCTGGCACATGAACACCACGGACAGACGGACGTCACAGGCCATCGCAGCCTCCCAGGATGACTGCAGGAGAAGGTCCTGTCATCTCAGTCATGCACAGCCTCCAGCAGCACAGCTGACATGCAGTCTGGGTGGCCTGGGGTGGCAGATTGCATGGGGACACTGCTTGCCAGGGAGTGCCCACCAGCAGGCACTCTGGACGGGCGTTTCCTCCGTAGCCCCCAGGAGGCCTGGGAGTCTGGGCTCCGTCAACCAGTGAGCGCCCACCGACCTCACCCAGCCAAGGCTTCTTGCCGGCCCTCATGGGGGAAGGGGTTGGAGAAGAGAGGAGTGCCTGGCAGTCACCCCGCCCGACTGCAAGCATCACCTGGACCACGTCAGGTCCTGTCCATAGCCTGCTGGATGCTCCAGGGCCAGCCTCGTCAGATTCCGCTTCAGTGTGCCCTTCGATGGTCCCTAAAGCAGGCTGGCACGTTCTGGGCAACAATGCTCCACCCCCCGAAAACCAAGGAAGGTGCTGTGTGCTCAGAACCCTCCTGATGGTGCCCCAGATGTCACCACTGCACCATCAGAGGTGGGACACAGATTCTGTTGACTGCCCTGGCCTAAGGGCACCTGTCTACTGCCATCAGTAATGTGGCCTCCCAGCCACACCACACATACCACCTGCTAGGAGCACAAGGCCTGCCCCAGGGGCAGGAGACGAAGGCCATCCAGCCACTGACTGCCTGGGACCCCTAGTTCCTTCTTGTTAGTTCAGGCTGTGTGTTCCTGAATACAGTCTGCGTGGCCATACCTGAGTAATGATTAAAAAGCGGCAGTGCTCAAAGGAACACTGCAATGGCAAACCCTCAGCACGCAGGCGTGCGGCGGGGGTCCTGGTGGGACCTGGCTCCATGAGGACACATAGCAGCACAAAACGTTTCGGACACACTGAAGACACGACGGCAAAAAGTGGGGCTGCGCAATGACAGCAGGCTTCAGGAAGAAGTGCTTTGAGCGCAGGTCCTTACCGGAAAGGGAGCTATTCCACACCTGTTCCTCCTGGGCACAGACCACTCCCTCACTCACACCCCTGCCTGCCAGGCACGATCACTCGGAATCAACACCTCACCTGTGAGCATGCTCCAGAGACCTCCCCAGCCTGCAGGGCCACTGTCCTCCCAAGGCCACCATGGGCCGAGCCTCGATGACAGCCCAAAGGCTACCTCTGCTCACTCTGACTCCAAACTTGAAACCAAAAGCAGTGCCCAGGCATCAGCTGCCCAGGCCCAGGAAGTGTCGCTACCACAGGTCACGAGGCCGTCCTCTAACAAAAGCCACTACTAGGGTGCTGTCCTCACAGGTGCTGGCTCACAGGCCACGTGTGCCTGTGGAGGCCCCGGGATGTCTGGGGTCCTGACTCTGCAAATTCACACGTTGCCAGCATGAGAAGGCCGCTCCAGGCTGCAGCACTGCACCTGTCCCGAGGGCTGCCCCAACCCCAATGTCCTCTCTGCCACCAATGGGTCTCTCGGGTCCCTGCTGGAGGCCCCGTACCCTATGGAGACACCCCCACCTCTTAGTGTGTCACCACAACAGAGGGAGCATGAGACTCTCCTCTCACAAAGGGAGTCACAACGTATCTTGCCTCACTTCACCCAGACCACAAACCCGGAGCAGCTGAGGCGCAGACAGGAGGCCACAAGCCCAGTCTCACCACTGACTTCTTACGAGGGGCAGGGCTGACAGCATGCCCCGGCTGGGGCCAGAACTCTGTGGAGAGACCCAACAGGGTGAAGAGACCCCAGGACCCCACACCACCTGCCAGGACCCAGGGCGGGCATCTCAGACACAACTGGGCACGGTCTGGCAGACAGGTCCAGGCCCAAGACCGATCACCACGCTGAGCTCAGCTGCCGCCACTTTCCCTCTGCTGGGACTATCTCCAAATGCCGCAGGGGGGCGCCCCACCTGCTTGGCTTTACACCCACCTCAAGGACCTTTAATTTTCCCTGAAATGGGAATTCTACGGACATCAAAATGCCTGGTTTTCAAACCTCATTTTCAAAAAGACTAACGAGGCCAAGGTCCTCTGGGGGTGACGTCGCGTCTTGGGGCAGCCCTCTGTCCGGCAACGCACGGTGCCCCTCCCCTTGGCTGACATCAGGGAATGCCCATGGCAGGCAGGTACCCTTCTCAGCCTGGGGACACGCCCTGTGCACGTGGATCTGGCCTGGGAGCTGCCCCTTGAACCCTGAGGTGTTTGTGGAAGAGAAGCCCACTGAGAATCTGCGACAGCTTGGGGATTTCCTTCCTTCCTGGGGCAGACGAGCACCCAGACACATAACCTCCAGGGTCACCAGAGCAAGGAGGGCACTAAAGCAGAGTCCAGGATGGAGATGGGAGTTGGCACCTGGGGTCCACATGACAATGGCCTGGAAGAGGGAAGGCGTAGGCCCTGGCTGAGTCACATGCCCAGCGTGACCACGGCAGTTGAGACCACACCAGGCTGGTGCCCATCCTGAACAAGCACCACCCAGATGGCAGCATCACCAGGACCATCGCTCCGACGGGGGCATGTCCAGAGGTCCCTGTCCCCACCTCCCACTCTCCTCTGCAGGCCTCCATGGGTTCCCCCTTGCTCTCAGGACCCAGATGGGGCCTGAAACGATGACCCAGGAACCATGACCCGGGCATGTTTGGAGCTCTCCGTGTCCACTGGAGGGATCCACATATCTCCCACTCTCCTTCCGGCCTTGGCAGAGCTGGACAATCTGGCCTGAGGCAAAAGTCTTTCAAACAAAGAGGACACAAACAGGCCTCCCGCAGACTGCCAAGCTCTGTCTGGTTCCCCAGGAAGCAGCCCTCTTTCCCCTCATTTCCCAGGAAAGGTGCCATGCTGGGCCTGCTCACTCAGGCACCCGCACACAGCACCAGGCATGCGTGCGAACCTTCAGTGTCAGCTGCAGGGGTGGGACAGGAAGGTAAAGAGAAACTGCCATGGGGAAGGAGACACAAAGGGAAGAAACAGGCCTCGGGCCAAGTGATCTAGAAGTGACAGAGAGCCCAGGAGCAAGTCACTCTGGGAAGGCAAGAACTGGGGGCAGAGGCCACCAAGAAGAGCTGCTCCTGTGAGGACAGAGGGAGAGTCCAGCCAGAGAGAAATGAGCGCCAGGGTGGGGAGAAGGGAAGCCAAGTGACCAACCCAGGAAGGGGGACCCTGCAAATGCTGGCTCCTGCACAGCTGAGCGACCTCCGGGGAGATGCACCAGGCCAATGCCAGGGGAAAGCAGAGCGTGCGATGACGCTGGGCACGCTGGCGATCACTGACACACACCAAGGCTTACCCTGTTCACCTGCTGTGGGGCCACTGCCCACCTCTGCCTGCCACCCTCCAGTCCCTCAAGCACATCCCCCACCCAGCCCCATCAAGGCCTGCTCCTTCTTGCCCAAGGAGGAGGTCCAAGCTCCCAGGAGGGGTCTGGCAGGTCCCCTCGGCCTGAGCCAGCCCAGCGCCCACCCTGCTCTGAGCATCAGCTCCTGTAGGGGCCGCCTCCCTGCACTCCCCACAGTCCCACCTTGGTGGCCCAGTCATCTTACCCTATCTTCAGACCCAAGATGGGCACCATACCCCCGGCATCACTGAGGAGCCCCAGGCTGGGATAAGCACCCTTCCTCCACGCTCCCCTCGCGTGCCAGGGCCCCTTGCTCATTGTCTCCACCGGTAAGGCCAGAGAGCAGCACCTGCCTCGCTGCGGGGTCACAGGAAACAAAGGACAGAACACCCAGCAAGGCCCAGTGCCTGCACCCAGACACTGAGGGTGAGGGAGGGAGACAGAGAAAGCTCCAGACCCAGCTGCAGGGTGACTCGGGGAGAAGAGGATGCGGAGCTCCAACTGGCCCGTGGTGGGGCAAGGCAGGCCTGCATCCAGCTGGGAGCACCGAGACGCCACTGGGCTGGAACCGCTGGGTGGGACCCTTTCAAAAGGGTGTCAGATGATCCAAAAAGGGGTCAGGGACACAGCGTGGGCCCAAGGGTGCCAGAGCCAAGAGGGCCCTCGTGAGGCTTGATTCACTCAGAGGAAGAGGGCAGAGGAAGAGATCTCAGTTCTGGAGATCCGGACCAGGGTAACGAGAAGAAATACCACCGCGGAATGCATAGGCTCTGCAATGACCCGCGCTTCCGGGTGAATCCAGGATGCACACGTGCACACACGTGCACACGCACATCTACATACGTTATGTAAGTGATGTATTATTTAATATACACCTACATTAAATTATACATACGTATGTTATACACATTTACTACGTATTCTATGTTGATAATATGCACACATTTTTTATATGTGTATCTATAGTTATTGAATAAACCTTTGTTTCTTTCTTCCCATCTTTCCCTCTACAGTTGGCAAACTTTTGAGTTCACCACGGGATTGACAGTAACCTTGTGTTTGAGAAGAACTGCCTGCCTTTAAAAAGAAAGTCTATTAGCTCTTTCCAATAGAAGAGCTGTTTGATGGGTATATATTAATAGTTTCAGTTTTGCAAGATGAAAAAATTCTATAAATTGGTTCCACAACCATGCGAATACAGTTAACACTACTGAACTGTACGCTAACAAATGGGTAAGACAGTAAATTCTGTTAGGTGTTTCTTACCACAATTGAAATTTTTTTTAATATTTAAAGCCTAGATATACACATGTAAATCTAATAAACTGCCCAAACTGTCTGTTCATATGGATTCTTCCCCGCTTTGTCCCCAACTTCAGAGGCACTGCTGCCTATCGCTCTCTCAGCCTTCACGGCCCACCTTGGAAAACGAGGGATGCCTGGTTTAAACCTCCCCACACACAGCACACACTTCCTGCGGCTCGAGGTCACCCCTCAGCAGCGCCTCCCGGATGCGAGGAGCAAACACGGTTCATGTCCTGATAGCTGAGAAAATGACTGGCAGGGATTGAGACAACAGCATCCCACACACAACACACACATCAGGATGTTTGAAGTGTATTTATGGCGACTGAGCTGTCACCTGAGCACGTGACGCACGCGCGATGCTCAGAGGAAGGAAACCGTCTAGGAACCGAGAGTCACGGCGCTGCCTCCCGCAACCGCCTTCCTCAATCACTACAATGAAAACACGCAGCGAGCTGAGCTGCAGCGAAGACAAATGACTCCCCGCGCTTCATTTTAGCATATTCTAAAAATGCAATTTACAATTCAGCAGTATCCTTTCTTTTTATGTAGTCACTACAACACAAACATGCTTCTTTGTTATCTCCCACGACATCTGCATGCAAAACACGCTGGGCTAGGAAAATGTCACTTCTGGGGAATCGAAACCCATTTGTCAAATCTGAAAGAGATGGGGAAATGAAAAGAAAGGAAAAGGGGAGCATAAAGGTACATTTTATTCACATGCAAACAAATGTAAATGAAAGCTGATTTCATTTCCTCACCCCCCAAGCGGGTAAAGGATATATGTCACTTGTCCCAAGTGTTTTCAAAATTACTACTTAAGTTCTATGACTGTACAGTGGAACAAAACTCATGCTGGTCAAATGCAGTGTCATTTACTTCAGATACTAAATAAATGCTCGTCTTCTGGGCTCAATGACAAGAGGGCTTTCCACCCCAGTGACATCTTGGGATGCTGTAGAATGTTCCGTGGCAACTCTGGCTTCAAACTACTACAGGCCAGGACCACGCCCCCAGCTGTGACAACCAAAACCCTCTCCAGATACTGCCAAATGTCCCCTGGGGGAGGAGGGTACAAAGCCTAGCCGAGAGAGCCCCTAGAACAGACTCAAGCCAGAGGGACTTAAGCCACCACACCCAGTTCCACGTCACACACACGCACACACACACACACTCCACCAGCTGAGACTGCTCACTGGGCTCTGGGGGCCAAGCAACGCAGTCCCAGATGCAAGTCACACACTGCTCCCCAGGGCCCAGGGCTCTGCTGCAGCGGAGGGCTGGGATCCCCATATTCCTCAGGACGCCAGCACACACTCAGACCAACAGGAGATGCCTTCCCAAGTTCGTCAGGGCCTGCACCCACGTAGCAGATTAAAATTAGGCACCCTCATTATTAAACTGTCACTGCAAAAGCTGGGAATATCGCTTTTTTAAATGAATAGAATTAATGGATTCTTTATTTGCTTGCATTGGTGATACTCAGCCTGTCTTTTATTATCAAAGCAATCATAAAATGACGCTTCTGCCACATATGCAAATTAAAACATTAGTATTTTTCCCAATTACAGTAACTGCTTATTTGTAGTGCTGATCTATTCTGCCAATTTAGTTCCTCTAATATTAATGATCCTGGAAATACTTTAATAAAACTCTCAGGCAATACAAGATACACATTTTCCACTTTGTACCTTTCTGATCACGTAAGGGGTAGGACCACCCAGAGTGACCTGGATGGGCCACGTGGCAGAGGCTAAACCAGGAAACACAGTACCCTCTATGTGGACCCCTCACCCTGGGCCTCCCCGACTTCTCCCAACAACAGGGAGAAACAGCCCAGGGCGCCTATGGGTGGGGCCAGACCAGGACAAGCCAGCCCACCGAGGTGGGAGCTTTCTTTAACAGCCTACACTTTCTTTTCTCCTTCCTTTTTTTTTTGGGGGGGGGAGACAGAGTTTGGTTCTTGTTGCCCAGGCTATAGTACAATGGTGCAATCTTGGCTCACTGTAACCTCCGCCTCCTGGGTTCAGGTGATTCTCTGGCCTCAACCTCCTGAGTAGCTGGGATTACAGGCACCCACCATCATGCCTGGCTAGTTTTTGGATTCTTGTAGAGACGGGGTTTCACCATGTTGGCCAGGCTGGTCTCGAACTCCTGACCTCAGGTGATCCACCTGTCTCGGCCTCCCAAAGTGCTGGGATTACAGGCATGAGCAACAGCTTACACTTTCTAAAAACTCAAGTGAAGTATCCATTTCACTGCGTAACTGTCCATGTTACAGGCATGGTTGGCTTAATCCCCAGCGTTCTCCATCATGGTCTCACAGTCCAGTTCTCGGATCTCGCCCCGTTCACCCAAGGCTTGCAGCGTCCAGTGAGATGCACTTGTTTCCTGTGGCCACCCCGACCCTGGCTCCAGCCTGCAGGGGGAATCCTCCACCATGATGCCCCTCGCAACCCGGAGGCCCTGGCACTGCCCTGCATCTTCCCGTAAAGTGCACACCCGCTGAGCAAACCCTTGCTTGGAGATTGGACCAACGTCAGTGTCTGTGAGTTAGGAATCTGAAAGAAGGAAAAAGCTGCCTCTCAGGAGATGGAGCAGGGCTTGGAAACAGATCTGAGGCTGCGTGGGCGGCAGGGGAGGCAGAGGTCGGCTTTTCAAGTGCTCAGCCAGAACAGGTGCCTCCTCCCCTGGCTCCTCTGAGCCACACAGAAACCCATGGCAAGTGCAGTCTGTCCACAATGAAGCAAAGAGGAAGAGTTAGTTTTGCAAACCCAGTGTGCTGAAAGAGTGCCCGGTCAATCCACTACCATTTATTCCCTCTCCATTTGTTTCCGGTAGGAGAGAGCACAGAGAGGAGGCTGCCTCGGCAGCTCTCGCTCGAGGGCACGGGGTCAGGGAAGAGCAGCACCTTGGGCCAGCAGATGGCCCCTCCCTCAAGGGTCGCTGGGGCAGGGGTGGACCACAGAGACTGGGGAGTGAGAAAAATGACACCAAGTGGAAACAGGACACGACCAGGATGAAGCTCGTCCACACAGTCCCGCAGAGTGCCCCAGACAGCTGCAGCCCCGCCGACAAGGCCAGACAAGGACAGACATGAGAACCACCGGAGGGCAGGGCGGCTGGAAGAGCTGCGCGGGATGGCAGCCGAGCACAGAGCGAGAGGTCTGCTGACGTGAGTAATGGGGCACAGTCCACTCTCGCCTCTAATGGCAAGCCAGGAAGAGCCCGGACACAGACAGAGAAGCAGCTCGTGGGCATCGCTCGATCGCGCTCTGCAAAGGCAGAAAACCCAGGGGGGCCTGGCTGCACACCACAGCGATGAGAAAGACGCCCAGGCTATTAGGGGCCACCCAGATCCCAGGTCTTCTGGATCAGGCATTCGTAATCTGGGATACCTGCGTGGGCTGAGAAGATCCATCAACTCCCTAAAGCCACATTCAAGATGACATATTTTAGTACCTCTCTCTGTCATATGGAAATGTTTAAGAAAAAGAAAAACTGAGGCTAGGCATGGTGGCTTGCACCTGTAATCCCAGCAATTTGGGAGGCCTAGATGGGAGGATCCCTTGAGGCCAGGAGCTCAAGACCAGCATGGACAACACAGCGACCCCGTCTCTACAAAATAAGAAAAGCCGGATGTGGTTGTGCACACCTGTAGTCCTAGCTACTCAGGAGGCTGAGGCGGGAGGATGGATGGAACCCAGGAGGTCGAGGCGGCAGTGAGCCAGGACTGTACCACTGCACTCCGGTCTCAGCAGCAGAGCAACGTCCCATCTCAAAAACAGGCAAAGGAAAGGGAAGAAAAGAATGAGAAAGGTAAACTGCCCTGCGTCGGAAGGAACGGGTCCTGGGCCGCAAAGGTGAGTCTGGTCCGCTTCAGTGGATGTGGGCCCAGCACCACATACTCCACAGCTCTCTCCCCTGCTTCTGACCTCTAAAATGCCAATTTGTATTCAAATACATAAAAGATGACATTTTAACAACACAACAGCTTAAACAAAACTTCCAAATACATCAGGCCTCGGACCAAGTACCGGAAAGGTGTGACACACACTGGCCCTGAGGAGGGGATCAGGGCTCCTCTCTGCACCCTCCAGGCCCAGAAACTGATGCGGAGGCACCAGCCCAAGGGCTCCAGGGAGCCAGGATGCAGGAGAACGGAACTGCAGATGTTCTGTGCACAGGGACGGGGACAAGGCTTCCATGGAAGAGCCCTTCCCATCCCTTTCCTTCCATCTTCACTCTCTCTCCCAAGTAGGGCACCTTGCTTCCTGGCCATCTCCACGTGACCTGGCGTGATCGGGATCGGAGGCCCACGGCCCCTGCCTGTTTTGGGTGGAGACTCTCTCCCCAGTAGCTCAGGTAAAAGGTTTCCTCCAAGCCTCAGGAAAAACCCTTGGCCTCAGCTTCCCTTAGCCAGAGGCGACACCGCTGGAGCTCAGTACATGGGGGTACACAGCTGGGTGGCTGCCCTCAGCAGGCAGAAACACGGGCTGGTGGTGGCAAGGGGGTCAGAGGGCCTCCGGGCTGATTCCAAGGACTGAAGAAAATGGGACTCCTGGCCAAACTCTGCCCAGCTCAGCAGTGAGGAAGCTCTACCTCCACCCAGCTCCCTGTTGGTGGCTAGAGCCGGAAGGCAGAGCTAGAGCATGAAAATGAGTGGCCGCAGGGGCCCCGTTCCCTCTCCTCAAGCCTCCCTCCTGCCTGTGCCAGGAGCCCATGCAGCTCCGGGTGTACAGCATAGCCCACCGGCTGGCCTGTGATAAGGAACATGCGCACACACACGCACACGCCCGTCCTGGATTCTACAGATGCCACCAGGAGCCCCAGAAGGACCATGTGACACAGCAGGACACAGGGGTCCTCACTGCAGCCTCATCCATTACTGACTCCAACTCGCAAAGGGCCAGGGGCCACGGAAGCCACGGTGAGTGCTGAGGAAACCACGGAGGTTGTGATGACACTTTCTGCCGAAGCCACCGGCCCCCTGAAAGCCGTATGAGTCTCCTCCAGCTCTGCCCCGGGAGCCCTGAACAAGCCCCCTGAGACAAGGTAAATAGGGGCCCAGGGACAGGAAAGCTCAGGTGTGTCCCAAACAAGGTCTAAGCAATGTGGCCAGACCCAAGGACGCAGGAGAAGGAATCTGGGTCGGGGAGGTTGGGCGGAACCCTGGAGGTCTGCAGGCATGGCAGAGGGGCCTGCGCTCCCCTCTAGACAACCGGGAGCCGCGGGATGCCAGAACCAGGCAGAGGAGGAAGGCTGACGGTCGGAGGACAGGGAAGAGAGGCTGAGGCCCGCGTCTCAGAGATTCAACAATCAGGTCCAAGGCCTGACTGCGCTGCTGGGGAGGACGCACAGTGGGAGTCAAGGTCACAGACGCTGAGACTCAAATGCTCACACAGGGAATTAGAGCCGTCGTCAGTGTCCATATGAAAATGGGCAGCATCGGAGGGATGAGGAAAGACCAAAGAGAGATGGGTCATACCACAGGCAGATGACAGTGTGTCCTGACCAAGGGAACCACATGACACAGGTTCAAAACCACCTTCCCAAGAGGAGCCTCAGCCAAGGGTGTAGGTCCTGGGGGCATCCTGGCGTGGCCGGCCAGCCGGCCAGGGGAGGCTGCAAGGCCTCCGGACCCCAGATGACTCCTGCGGACTGACAGCCTGGAGCCCACAGATGCTGGCGGGTGAGGCCTCTATGCAGACCCATGCTTGGAGCGTCACTGCATGCTCTGTCTAGACAAGCCACCAGACCACGTCTGGGCCTGGAATTTCACAACGTAACGCTGGGAAACCAAGAATACTAACACCATAAGGAAAACCCGTGAGCACCAGCTTGACTTCCCAAAATATC
Organism: Cacajao melanocephalus; assembly: GCA_963573385.1. Taxonomy (NCBI): domain Eukaryota; kingdom Metazoa; phylum Chordata; class Mammalia; order Primates; family Pitheciidae; genus Cacajao; species Cacajao melanocephalus. Next base: position 20,279 of record CAUYLG010036970.1, read on the forward strand.
AGTCACAACCTAGAGGAGCAAGAGCCACATCCCAGCGCCCGCCGGGAAGGGTGGCTGCATGTGTGCTGGCTTTTGATCCCCCAGGCCCTCTGTCGAGACAAGACTGAGAACTTACACTCGAGCCCCCATTTCTAACAGTTAAAACAGTGTCTCCATGGAGAGAAGAGAAGCTGGGTGACAACCGCGACTGAGGGAGGACTTCAGCACCCTCGCCACCATCAGATGTACCCATTTTCTAGAAACTCCACCGTTCCTCATTAAGTGACAGCGATGAGAGGTGAGTGGCTGTTCTCAGTTCACTTCAGAATCAGGCCAGAGGAGCCAGACGTTCACGCTGCACACAGACGGCAGTGTGTGAGTGCACGTTCGCAGTGTGTATCTGCAGGATCGTGTGCGTGTGTCCGGGCTGTGCGAGTGCAGGGTGGGAATGCCTGCCTGTGTGCAGTGTGTGTACATGCACGTACATGTGCGCTGAGAGGGAGGAACACTCGCCAGAGCTGTAGTCCTGGAACTCTGGTGGGAGCTGAAGGCAGAGAGAAGAGACTGCTCACAGAGGGCCTAGATGGGGTCACCCACTGAAGCAGCCTCGGGCCCACAAGCACCAGCATGGCCACGGCAGGGGCTAGAGAGTGACCAGAAGACCCCCTGCCCTGTGCACTCAGGCCAGGAGGCCACTTCCAGCCTCAGTCCCGTCGCTGCGTGCCTGGCCAGGACCACAGGGCCGGCCACCATTGACACGACGCCCAGGAGAGCCTCCCACCCCTTACTTTAGAAAAAAGTAAGGGTTTTAGCCCTTACTTTTTCCATATGACTAATACTACTCCATGGCTCATTAAGTATATTGATTCTAAGAGGTCACTTCACCCATGTTATGGAGTGGAAGGATTTTCACTTTCTCTGGGGACTAACCCACAAAGGTGGGTTAAAGCCCACCTTTCCCCGGAGGAGACCTCCTCTGTAGGGACGAGCAGGTTCGAGGTTCTCTGCCTCTCCCTCCAGCCTAGAGACAGGACGAGGCACAGCACTCTGTGACCAGAGGCATCTCCAGGCTGCCCTCAGGAAGCCTCTGTGCCAGCCTTGTACCCCAGCTTTATACCCAGAACAACTCAGCCAGGGCAGGGATACTGCTATTCTGATTGCGTGGAAGAGAAAAGCGATGCTTTAGAGCGGTGGGGTGAATGGCACCAGAGCAGCTGGAACGCAGCTGCCCTGGGATGCACACCTGCGCCCCTGCCTAACAGCCGAGCCCTCCTCAATCTACTTTCCAAACAAGATACGCCCCGGAGGAGCTGCGCCTCCTGCCTAGGCAGATGTTCCGCCGCACGTTGCAATGGGCACTAAGGAGAGCGGAAGGTGTGGGTTCAGGAGCAGCGGTCAGCTCAGATCCACGGCCCCACCCCGCTGCTCTCACCCGGGGCCGCGGCGTCCACAAGCATCAGACGGGAGGAAGGGTGTGCAAGGACTCAGGGACCACACGTAATATCAGGGGGCCTGGCACGCAGTAGACGCCCACTGCAGAAACATGGCAGGAGGTGGCCGGGCAGGTCCTGCCTGAAGCCAAGGGAGGCAGCAGAGTTCATTCACCTCATGCTGCCTGGCTGGGCCTGAGGAAAGGCTGGGCCGCTGGCCTCCTGCATTGCTTATCCTAACAGCCCTCAAGGAGGAATCCTGACGTCCACTTTGCACATGGGTGGACCTAGACGAGCAACGCTGCACCCTGACCACTGCAGCTCCCCACTCACTGGAGGGCCGGCGAGCCTGGACTGTGAAGTGCATCTGCCTGATCCCAAAGCACATCCCTTCTAACACACCCCTCACCTGCAGGGAGGCAGACGCAGGCAGCAGGGCTTCCCAAACTGTCTGGGCCTGGCTTTCTCAGGCACCCACCCACCTCTGCACGGGGCAGAGGAGCCAGCATGGCTCAACCCTTCTCCGGAGCGTCCTCAGATGATCAGCAGAGCCTTGGTCCTCCAGGTGACCTGGATGCCTGGCCCCGGGTGGCAGCTGGACCGGGCAGCCGGAAGGACTGCCCTCTGGGCTCCACTTTGGCAGCCATGGCCCTGACCCAACCTCCACCATCCTGTTGTTTGGAGCCCGCACTCTGCCCCTCGGTGTCACGGGCTGCAGCTGCAGGGACCCTGCCATACAGCCTCCTCCCTTCCCAGCACCCCCTCCCCACTCTTAGGGCCCCAGGCTCCTCCACGAGGCCGTCTGCGTCCAGCCAGTCATCAGTCACAGGAGCTGGGGAGGCCCCTGCTGAGCTGCCACTACTTCTATCCGCTTTTCCCATCGGCTGTTTTGGCACACTTGGGCCCTGACTTCCAAGACCCCGGGTTTAACCCAGGAAGCAGCGGAGACACAGGGAGGCCAGTGGGTGTCAGCCTCCACTGCCAGGGAACCCTGCCCAGGCCTTCTCCCGCAGGTCTTGGGAGCCCACTTTCCGCCTCTGGGATGGGGCCCACTCCTCCGTCCTGCAGACCTGCTTTGGGATTCTGGGGTGAGGTCCGCAGAGCATTCAGTATGGCACCTGTGCACGCTGAGCCCACACCAAGGCCGTCCTGGAACTGCTGCTGGGCTTTGTGAGGCACGAAGAACCTCAATGAGGACGATACTGGCAGGTGCTGTCCTCAGCATCTGTCCCCTTCTCCTTCCTTCCTGACATCAGTGAATTCCATACCAGGGAGGCCAGTTCCCCAGCCAGCTTCCAGAAGGGGCACATCCGGGAGCCAGGCTGGGCCACTGGGTGCACTCTGCACTCCGGTCTCAGTGACTGGTTCAGAGCCCAACACATGACTGGAGCCAGACCAAAGCAGAGTGAATCCGAGACCTGCTAAGACAAAGAGGCTGTCCCTCCTGCTGGGCGTGAACCAGCAAGGGAGCAGCAGGCAGGACCTGTGTCTCCCATGAAGCTGACTCTCCCAAGGCAGGGCAAAGACACAAGCCCGGATGACACTGCGGAGGAGCTGGATCAAACCGCGACTGAATACTTCCTCCTCCTGCACTTTCTGGGAAAACAAGCCAATCAATTCCCTGAGGCCACAGTGCCTATACCTGGCATGCAGAAATCCTATTTGATGAAGCGCTACCAGTAATACCTCCCTGCTCAATACTGGAAGCCAGCCAGGTGCAGCGCCTCATGCCTGTAATCCCAGCACTTTGGTAGGCCGAGGTGGGCTGACTGTTTGGGCCCAGGAGTTTGAGACCAGCCATGGGCAACAGATATACAAAATATATAAAAATATATATATTAAAAAAACTCTACAAAATATATAAAAAAATTAGCCAGGCATGGTGGCATGCGTCTGTGGTCCCAGCTAATCAGGGCGCTGAGGAGAGAACTGCTTCAGCCTAGGAGATTGAGGCCGTAGAGGGTGGTGACCGGACCAGTACACTCCAACCTGGGCAACCAAGCAAGACTCTGTCTCAAAAAAAAATACTGGAAGACACCCCAAAACTCCCCCTAGAGTACCTTTCCCACCCTCCACCTGTGGAGGAGCTGTGCCCACAGGGGCACCACGCAGCCACAGCCCTGACCTCGCCCGTCTCTCGGTCCTTCACTGGCCTCCACAGCGGCACTACCCCTCACTTTGCTGCCAGGAGCCACCGCATCCTGCAGACCGACCCTGGACCCAAGCACCCAGCCACGCAGCCTCCCTCGAGCCACTGCGGCCACACTCAGCAGCCTTCTGGCCGGGGCAACAGGCGAAATGCACGGTGTCCTTTGGGGTCCCTGCTCATGCAAATCGCAAGTAGTGAGGACGGGGGCGAAAGTACCAAGGGGAGGGGAAGCGGGGCAGACTGGAATTACACACAGCCACAGTCTCAGGACAGCTCCCTCTCCAGAACGCTGGCAAGCATCACAGACGGCAAAGCCCAGCAGAAAGTGTCCATCAGACCACCCGGGCCATGCTCAGGGTCAGGGACCTCGGCACCACTGGCCTCAATACGAATCACAACGGTGGCCAAGGCACCACCTGGACATGCCCCGGTGGCTCGGCCACCATCACAAGCCGGGCTCTGCATGCTGCGTAAGGACACTGGCCCTTCAGATGTCTGACAGTGCAGCATGCCTTGGGGGGTGACAGTGCCCTCGGGAAGCATTATGGTGCTTCTGAGCTTTCAGGAGTCTAATCTCCGTAAGCTTCCACACGGTCCCTGCAAGCACAAAGGCAGACCAGAGCTTGTTCAAACGGTACTAAGGTCCTTTGGGCAGATGTCCACACCACGACCTCCAGCAGCTGCAGGGATGCCCCGAGCGGGCGTAGGTGTCCCAGAAAGCCCTGCAGGTGCATGCAAGTCTTGGTCAGCAGCAGGCTCCTGACAGGGGACACACCCTGCTCCTCATTCCTCCCAAGACCTGCCAGCAGAGAGGGCTGCGTGTCCTCAGAGCCACAGGGGAGGAAGAGGAAGGCCGATCCTCGGCGGGAGAGACACTCACTCGGCAGATGACAAAGGACTCACTGAGGTGATGAGGTCATGACAGTGAAGCTGGGACTTCAACCCATGCTCACTCAACACCCACGTTCTGGCCTTGGCACCCCAGAGCCCTGGGACACAAAACATCTCCACTGCAAATCACTCTCGTCCCGCGCTGCAGGCACATCAGTGCTGTGATGATGGTTAGCATGTCTGCCAAGCAGGCCCCTCACCCCACACCCGCGAGAGCACCACGGAGCCAGGAGAACATGTGAACAAGAGAAGAGCCCCTCCGCACTACCCCTCTACTTAACCAGAAGAATTCTGAAAACAGAACTTAGTCCAAATGCAGTCCATGTGTGAAGCTGGCACATGGACATAGAAAGATACTGTTCTTCAGGGAGGGGCCGGAGGGAGTTCACGGTGGCTGTGAACTCCAAAGGTCAACGTTCCCACCAGCTTGGGAGGTGAGCTGGATGCTCCTACGCCAGGCCCCATCCTGCCCAGGCCACCATGGTGGACCGGGGTGGGACAGCCCAGCCCGGCTGCTGCCCTCAGATGGCAGCGGGCACGCGTGCAAGCGCTCTGCAGGTCACCTGTGCTCCAGCCGGTAAGCGAGCCATGCTGGGCTGCGCTGTACACTCAGGGCAAAGGAAAGCAAGATGCTTCCAGCAGGCACTCGAAAGGAGGCAAAAGGACAAACAGTGACGTCTCCTTCCGTGCGGCCCTCTGACCTGCAGAGCCAAGGGGCGGGATTCCCACACACAGCCCTTGCGCCGGCAACCACGTGTTCGCCGAAGAATGGGGGCTGTGACGGCCTACCAGGATCTTCTGTGTAAACGTTACACTGGAGGGGGTTTAATATGCCAGAACCTCCCGATGCTTTGCTTTACAGCTCCTTTGAAAGGTCCAAAGGGGCAGAGGGCCACTCACATCCTGCAAGTAAAGATGCACAGTTCACATCACTAATGAAGACACGCCCCACTTGTGTGGCCGGGGCCACAGCCCCCAGAGGTGGAATGGGGGTCAGCCTCCTTAGAACACTCTAACCCCTGAGCTTATGGGGCCCGGACATGAGTCCTGGAGGTGGGCAAGTCCTCAACAGTCAGCTGGGATGAGCCCAGGCCACAGGGAGGACAAGAGCTCAGGGACCCTTGGCCATATCCTGCTGACCTCCCGGGGCTCCACTTTCTGCCACTCGACTCATAGCACGGTGCCAGTCAGCAAGGCCCCTGCAGATGCACCAAGCTGGGCTCAGCCTCAGAGCTGGACTTCTGGTGTGCAAACCGGTGGCACTGGGGGTGCCAGCTCAGGTCCTCTCCGGCACGGTTTCTACATGGACGGCAGGCAGGCTTCAGTCCTGACAGCTACTCTACAGAATCCTGGACCTGAACACAGAGGACACTGCCACCAGCACTGCTGGGAGGAAGGAAGGAACTCCCTCTCTCCCTTCAGGAAGCGGCCCTATCTCAGAGCCACTGGGCGGGGCCCCCCAGGGTGTTAGCCACCTTCCCCACCTCACTCTTATTTTTTGGAGCTGCCCCGGCTTTTGATGCAGAGGCCCCACAACAGCACCACCACCAAGCAGATGCCCCCTCGAGGGCCTAGCCACACCGTGGGCCAGCTGGAGGCCTCTGTGGGATGCATGGGAATGGGACTGCCTTGACCAACTGAGCACAAGCAAGATCAGTCCATCACCCACATGGAGCCAGGCACCAACGCGCAGACAGAGGGCGGAAGCAAACCCTCCGTCACGTGTAAGAACGCTACACAGACATGAAAAAGCAAGGAAGCCCTCTGTGGAGGCCACGCCCCGCCCCACCCAGGCGGCCTGCCAGTTGGCCCAGCTCATTGCTGGCTCACGCACTCTGGCCTTGGAGACCTCAGTCACCAGGCCACCATCTGGCCACAATGGCCTTTTCACCCTACTGTGGCCCCGAAACTGGCTCTGGCTAAAAAGGGCCACACCCCATTCATACCCACCCACCTTCCTCCCGTTCCCCCTCATCTGGGCCTGGCTCCTGTACCACAGCTGTCCCCAGTAAGCCCTCCAGCCACAGCACTGGTTCTCAAGACGGTGACCCGTGTGCACCTGCCTGTTGAGTTCCTATCTCTCCTCTGTCCCCACCAACACCCAAGCCTCTTGTGGGCAGAGGCCAGTTTTCCTGATCAAGCCGGGGGTCATGGGGCCAGCCACTGCATCTGACACAATGTGTCCACTGACTCTCATCTCATGTAAAACCTAGTACTTGGGCTGGGAGGTAGAATGAGTATTTGCAAAATAATAGCTAATCACTTAGAAATATTTAGGGGACATGGCCCCCAAGGAACACCCCCAACTCCACCCTCAATACCACCACCAGGGAGGCCAGTGGAGATACCACAAAAAGTTCTCTTCCTCAGTTTAAAAAAGAACCGCTCCACAAAGAGCGACACATAAACCCAACAACGGCCGTTCCCAAGAGAAAACGCAATTCCATCGTCACTTGAACAACACTCCCACTTGGAATGCCGGTTCGGGCTTTCAGGTCGTAAGAACTGATTTATCGTTTCAAGCTTAAACATCAATCCAACAAAAGCACTTGACTCACACCAACGGAAGACTTCATAAACGACAGTCAACTAACAAAGCCTAGCACTCACGTTTTTACACAGAGCAGACTCCAAAATGTTTATGGACTCAAACATACTAAGGCATCATATCAAAATTATGAGGCTAAACAAGAAGTGATTAAATAATGTCGTTAATCCTAATTTAAAACAAACAGAGAAAACTTCCTTCATAAAAGCACCGCTGGCCTCCTCGCATGCTGGAGCCCCAGGGAGAGCGACTAGGGGACAAGCCGCACACACCTGCCTTGGCCTTGGCACGACAGCCACATTTGCCACTTGACAGCTGTGCCGAAGGCCCGTCCCCCACTCCTTCCTTTCTGCATCATGGAATCCACTTCACTCACATTTATGGTAACTCCTTAAGAGCATGTAATCTCCAAAATCAGGTCCAAGAAGTTCCCAGATGGGGGCAGGGGTGTTGGGAAACAGGCAGTTCCAGAGCACTGGCAGGAACCCTGCAGAGGGGCCAGGCCCGAGGCGGGGCCTCACCCCAGCTCTCCCACCCAAGACCCACACTGTGCCATTCATTCATTTATTTTTTGAGTACCTACTCTGCCAGGCACAGGGTACAGAGCGGGCATGAAGCCCTCAGGGCCTCTCAACCCTCCAGAGCCCCAGCTAGTAGAAGAGGTGGCACTAAACAACGAATGTCACAATGAGCTCTTGAAATTGCACAAGGGGATGCAGTCTGAAAGGAGGAAAAGGCTGTCAGCCTGTTTCACAGGGCCCAAAGGATGAGAGGATGAGCACGCACTGAGGGGCTGCAGAAGGGGGTGTAAAGGCAGGCCGCTCCAAGGAAAGGGGACAGTGTGTGCAAAGGCCCGGGGCCAACGGGGACTTAGAGAGAGCTAGGAAGCAAAGCAAGTGGCAGCCGAAACCCCACAAACGGAGCAAGTGCTATCGGATGAGGCTGTTAAAGCAGAGGCCGGGGTCGGGCAGGCCTTTCAGGGCCCTGAAGCCTTAGGATCCCAAGAATACGGGAAACTCATGCCAGCGTTTCCAGCAAGGGAATGACAGATACAAACCTGCTTTTGGTGGGAACTTGGGAGACTGCGTGCAGGACGGGCTGCAGCAGAGCCCGCCCAGACCCGGAGGGGTAGTCCCCACCTTGAAGAGCTTATGTGTGAGTCAGAAAAACAAATGCCCCTCAATTCTTCGATCATGAAGCATATTTATCAACTTGCCAAGGACTTAAAGAATACTTTTCTTTCCAATTGAAATATCTAAATATTTTAAAATTACCACTGTTAAAAAGTAATACACGTTTACCAAGAAAACCTCTACAATACCACTATGTATAAAAGTGTACCCCGTTTCCTCACCCCTGATGGTCACCTTAGAGACCTACGTACTTAAAACCAGAGGGAGTGGCGTGGGGATTGCTCGGGGTTCCTGCCTTTCCCTCTTCCAATGCACACATCTGCCTGTCCACGCATGGAGGACACCACAGTGCAGAGATGCCAGCGGGCTTGACAGGTACTGTGTTTATAACTGATGCAGTGCCCACCTCCACACACAACTGTCTCCACACACTTACATGCTTTCCTTAGAATACATTTCATAATGTAGAATTGTGGGGACAAGGGGAATGGCCATTTGAGATTTTGACACTGAAGACTTTTCTAGAGAGCAATTCAGTAATTACTATTTTATATTTATACATAATATATAATTTTATTATATAAAATTTGTTTTGGGGAGAACAGGACAGGGTCTTGCCCTGTCACTCAGGCTGAAGTACAGTGGAGCAATCACGACTCACTGCAACCTGGACTTTCCAGGCTCACCTGATTCTCCTGCCTCAGCCTCCCAAATAATGGGGACTACAAGCGCAGGCCACCATGCCTGATCCATTTTTTACTTTGTAGAGATGGGGGTCTCACCATGCTTCCCAGGCTGGTCTTGAACTCCTGGGCTCAAGAGATCCCCTCGCCTTGGCCTCCCAAGTGCTGGGATTACAGGCATGAGCCACCTCGCCCATCCCTATTATATTTTATATAAAATGTGCATTGGTATGTCCAGAGAACAAATGATAATAAATAATAGCCAGCATTTATATCATGCTTACTACATGCCAGGCCATATTCAAAGCAATTTCTATGCATTAACTTATTTAAACTCTGCAAAAACCTTACAAAATAGGAATTACTATTATCACCAGCAACAGGTATCATGAAACCCACCCATGTGATAGGCATAGAGGGACTTTCCCCGGGCTGAAGTCACTGGCAGTCTAAGCCTTTCATCACTAGCCTCCATGATCTGCATGTTCGTGTGCCCTGCTCACCTCGCAATGGTGATCTCACGCTCTCCTTATTGGTCTGTAAAAGCTCTTTATATATTGACGATTAAGCTCACACAGGCATAACATGTTATGTATTTTTTCTCCTGTTGTCTCTTAGCCTGGCTTATGGAGTCTTTTGCCAAAGAGATTTTTAAAACACTCTTATCCTATTAAATCTGTCAAGATTTTCTTTAAGGTTTCTGGCTTGGTATCGTAAGAGTAGATTAACTTGGTAATTCTTCAAAGTTTTTGGTCCTCAAATGCCTTCTTGCGATAAAATCTTCCAAGGTAATCAACAGACTGAACAGCAAACACTAAAAGCGGCTGTGGCTGAAGTGGACTCCGAGCACCAGCTCCCTTCCCTCACCCCTACCTCCCTCCAGGGGCCCTGGGGGCTTCTCCAGCGAAGAACACGACGTCTTCCAGTTCTGCAGCGCCACGCTTAACACAAGACAGCATGAGAAAGCCAGAAGTACTTCCCAGACCCCTCCGAAACACGCCTCTAACGGCTCCAAGAACAGTCAGCACAGCACTAAAAAGTCTAAGGACACGAAGCTAGAAAGGTATTCCCACTTGTCCTCTTCTCAAAGAGGCTGTGTTCACCCAGCGCTTCGACAAGCTGAACTCCAGCTTCCACATCACCACGGGCCCAGAAGCAGAGGCACGGAGAGGAACTAGCCTTTGGGACTGCAGACGCAGCGGGTAGCAGATGGTCCCTTTCACCCTACCCTAGTTCCTCCAGAGGTGGAGCCCACCTGCAGGGCTGTGCTGACCCCCGCGTGGTGAGTGCGTGAAACAGCACCAGCCCCATGCAGGTGCTCATCCGGCGTCAGCTACGGGGCACCTGACAGCTACTCATGTACTCATGGCATCATCTCCTTGCCCCAGGAAAGACATTCTCATCCCCGACAGTGATACAGGGAGTCACAGTGGAGGCAATGTGTGTAGGACCCTGACCTTCCTTCTAGGAAGTGAGTGGGAGGTGTGTCAGGGAGGCCGCAGCAAGGGGACGTGACCATTTAAGGCTGAAGACACCACAGCCCACATGCCACCCTTAAATGGGTCCCCGCTCTTCCCCTTCACAGAAGCCCCAGAGAAGAAACTGACCGTATGAAGAGACCTTACTGACCTTTGTTTAGTGACACTTGTTCCCACAGAAATGCTGTGGAATGACTTAAGGTCTATACAAAGGTAGCATCACTTTAGACATGGCACCCCTCGGCCCACATGAACCAGAAGGTGAGGTCCCTTCCTCTAACGTCAAGGCCAAAAACCCAGAGCCCACCACACAGCCTGGCATACGCTGACCACCTGAAATCAAAGCAAACATTCCCTCTAAATCCATCCTTCCCAGACTCCTTACCCCAGGATAAACTGGAGGCTGAAAACAAGGAGGCAGGGCTCAGTCCCAGCTCTACAATCCTAAGCTTAGGCGGAGACTGGGCCCCTCCGCCCTCCACGTCCCCCATCCCCAGCTACAGTCATCAATTCTAGGCCTCGGAGGGAAAGCCCGGCCACGGCCTGCCGCCCCACCGCCTCTCAGCAGCAGCCGTTCTCTCGGCCTCTGAGGCTCCTTCGCGCCCTACATCAGGTATTAATATATTACTCATGGCAGCTTCTGAGCTACGAAAGCCCAGCCGTTTTCAATAGAGAACAGTACAGACGAATTCTACAGGAGTGAAATGTTTCTTCTGCTCCGGCAATTAAGACAGCACAAAGTCCCTTTCCTTTGGTGCCACCCCCAACATCAAAGGATTGGAATTCAAAGCCATTCACGCTGCATTGAAACCTCACAATGAAGCTGGAGAATGGAAGTCGATTACTGGGCATAAATATGCAGTAGTTAAAGGAAAGAGTTATAAGGAAATTACACTGCAGCAACCCCACAATGTGTGGAAACTTCCAGCACTGGAGTCCTCCCGGTAAACATCCACAGGGCACCCTTCTCAAGCAGGTCTCTGGCCAGAGAGAGTCCAGATGGGCTGCCTGAGCCGCAAGTGGCCCGTGTGCCAGGTTGTTCTGTCCATCTCGCTACGGCAACAGCCCCCAAAGCCTCTGAGAACACGGCATTTGGGGATTTTTATTTTGCATCGATATGAAGCTACTGACCACAGAACATTCTCTTTGGTGCAGGGCTCCGAGGCCACATCTGTCCTTGTCCCTAGGCCTTCCAGGCCTATGTGCTGTCCAATCATCTTCCCTCAGTCCTGCCTCTTAGCCCAGGGCTCCCCCGGGGGGTAAGCCTGCTGCCACCTCCCCTTGCAGGAGAAAGAACCCTAAAGAGGGCAGCGTTACATCTGCCTGCTGAGTACAGCGGCTTCTTTTCTAATAGATTACTGCTCTCTTTAGGACAGGATTTGATCTCCAAAATCAAAGCCCAGAACACAGAAAGCTATACAAGTCTTACAATGTGTCAGGGTGTGTTTTTAAGACATGAAAATACTTCCCTCCCACACAAATGTGAGTTCTTCTGGGGAAAGATGCCATGGATCCCAGAGAGTAGAATATCTGGGAAAGCGTGATCAGTCTTAAAAATAGGTAATTGAACACAGATTTTAGAATTCACACGAGCTACCTGAAAAAAAATTACATCTCACATATTTTTGATATCCAAAACTCCTTTCTGATGAAACTTCTAACTGGGTGGCATTTCGCATTTCCAATTATAATAGAGTAATTGTGTTGCCATAGTTACTGCAAAATTCTGCAATAACTTTTGTTGCTTTGTAACTGCTTTAGTGTATATTTGTGTACAAGCAGCTGAGTTTTCTTAACTCTATCTCCCTCCCTTCCTCCCTCCCTCTCCCCAACCACCACCACCACCACCAGCACCACCTTCCCTGGCTGGGTCCTGAAACCACCACACCCGCCTTGTTTGGACGGTCCCGAAAATAATGCACAGAATTATCAGAAGCAATTAAAACTCCAGGCAACCACGATCATATTACAAAAGAAAAAGTGAAACCAGGTCAAGGTGCAAACCTGCCAGTATCCCCCCCCCTCGAGTCCTGCTGGGCTGGCGCTGAGCCAGGGCTGTTTACAGGTCTACTCCCAGGCCCTAACTGCTTCGGTGATTTGTGGGAATAAACAGAACAGCCTGCATGGAGAAAAACGGGGCGGCAAAGTGGCTTACACAGGCCCTTTCCTCCCTCACGGAGGGCAGGCAGAACTGCTCTCAGCAAGCAATTAGGTAGGTCTCCACAGTCATGCAATTAGGATTTAGTTAAGAAAGTCATTAGTTTTAAAATAACTTAAGTTTAATTTCTGCAACGCTTTATTTGAAAATTGTGTCACAGCAGGTCAATTTACAACATGCAATAAAGAAAACACTCATATCAGCTGCCTCAAGTTATTACAAATTTTTGATGTACATTAAATGAGTACACTGGGTTCCACCCCCGGCCGTTCCGACTGATACACACGGTCTCCTGCTAGAACAGTGTCAAATAATTCAACGCTCAATGTCAATACAAGATAATTTGCTTATGATTCCGTGGTGTTTTCGCAACGCCGAGAAACGCGGATCCCACCCCCGAGCGGGACCGGGCCCCGTCTCGGCCTGCGGACGCCCCGCGGGCTGAGCCGAGGGGGTCCCAGGCAGCCCCCCGCCCTCCCGCGAACCCCGGGGGCTCACGGCGGCTACGACACGCGCGCGGCCACGGACCCCGGCGGAGAGGTTTTTCTGCAAACTCACAGCATTTGACAAAGTTACATAAACGGCGCCCGCCCGGCCCCGGCGCCCGCCCGCCCCCGCCCTCACTCCCGGCGGCCCGGAGCCCACCTGCTTGGGGGGCGCGGGCCCCGCACCGGGCGACGGCGCCGCTGCCGGCCGTGCCCACCCCCGCGCCCCCGCCCCGGCGAGCGAGGCCGCCTCGCGGCGCGGCTGGAAAGGTCCAGAAGGGGCCGGGCGGCCCTGGGGACCGGCAGGTCCCACGGCGCGCGGCCCGCGCGGGCCCCCGCCTCCCACGGCCGCGCGCGGGGCGGGTGTGGACCGGCGGCGTCCACCTGCCGCGGGCTCCGAGGCCTGCGGGCGGCGCGGGGCGCGGGACGGGCGGCGGACAATGGCCCGCGGGCGCCGGGCCGGGGCTGCGCTTACCGCGGCGGGCGGCGGCGGGCGGCGGCGGCCGGCTCTAGCCCTGCTCGGGCGCTCCGCGCCGCATCTCCTCAGCCTGCGCCGCCACCCGCCGGCGAGCGGGCTCGGGCTCGGGCGGCGACAGCCGGGACGCGGCCGCAGCGCCGCCGGGGGCCCAGGCTGGGAGGCTGCTCGGGCGGCGGCGGCAGCGGCGGCGCGGGCGGGCGCGCGGGCTCGGGCTCGGGCTCGGGCGGCGGCGGGGACGGTGCTCCGCGGCGGCGGCCCCACAACCTCCCCTCCTCATTCACAAAAAATTGACCCACGTTGAACCATGATGCTTCTCCCCCCTCCAGCGCCGAGCCGGGCGGCAATAGGCCACCCCGCACGCCCGTCAGCCGACCCGGCCCCGCCCCGCTCGCCGGCTGCTCGCCAGCCATTGGCTGCGGTAGCCTTGCGTCACCTCCCCTTGCGGGCCCCGCCCCCCGCCTGGTTTCTAATGAAGAGCTCGTCAATTACGGCTCGGCCCCGCCTCCCGCCCGCCCGTCCCGGGCGTCTGGCCGGCCATCCATTGGTCCGCTGGGGCCTGCGCACAGCTCGTCTGCTCCCACCCCTCGCCCAGGAACTGCCCAACCGCGGGGCCGGACGCCCTATGAGCGACAGAGAGGCTCCACCCATGCCCGCCTCCCCGCACACGTCCTGGACCTCATTGGCTCTCGGAGCTGCCAATTCCAGGGGGCGGGCGTACCGAAGGACGCTCCAGGCGCCAGCCGCTGGGTGCTTCGCTTTGCGGTTGGGGAAGCGCAGGGACCCGGGGCCAGTAGTGACCGTAAAATTGGCCCCGGCCGTATCCAATCCCACTTAGTAGCCCGCATGGTTGCCTAGCGGTCAGCACCGCGTGTCTGCGAACCTAATTCGCGCTTAGAGGGCACACAATGGAGTGCAGGCGAGGCGGGGAGCGGGCCAGGCCTCGCCGCGGCCTCCATCTTGGGTACTGGCGGTGGGTCACGTGGTGCTGCGTGCTCACGGAGGCGCAGGGCGGCCCGATGACCAAATGCGCAGGCGCGGCGGGCCTCGCCCTGCCCCGCGGCGGGAACGCGGCCGTGGGGGTGCGGGCCGCAGACCGGCCTGGCCTCCAACGGCGGTCGAGGGTCGACGGACGCACCCTCCGCACCTCTGCGCAGGCGGAGATAGTCCAGGCCGTCGCCAGGGTCTCGTGTCCCGGGCCGGGCAGACGTGGAGGGGGCGGGAACGGCGCCCTGGCCGGGTGGGCGTTGTTTTAAGGCGGCGGGTTTGTGGGGGCTTGTGTTGAGTTAAAAGGTCGGGCCCTGCAGCCCCGCAAGCGCCTTTGGTGGCCACAGCCGAACGGTGTGGGCGGCGGTCTTCAGTGGCCACCCTCCTGGCGGGGATGTTTCCATTTCTTTCCAACAGGAGTGTGACAGCTTTTCATCTTGGATGCACAAGATGAAACGCGGAATCCTGCGTTCCAGGGAGGAAGCGCCTTTGACAGCGCGCGCCGGTGCGTGGGCCCCGCCTGCGTGGGCCCCGGGACGCTGGGCCTGGCAGGGATGCCCGTCCGCTTCGATTGTAGGCCGATCCTCTTAGGAGCTGAGCAAGGATCCGTCTTGATGTCATTCTCGACCTGTGATTCTTGGCGGGGGGGCTGGGGGGCGGCGATAGTGTAGTCATGTGGATAAAAATACAGTTAGCAAAATAAAAATGCCTATTTTACATTAAATGTCTCAACTAATAATTGGACAACTTTGGTCATTGTAAGAAATGCTTGCTCTGAGATGGCTGAACTTTGAAGGAAAGGAGTGATGAATTACAGAATTTTAAAACAAGATACAGCTGAAGAAAAGGAGCGCGATTACGGGGTTTTGGAGACTTAGCTGCTGATGGAAACAGTGCGCTATGAAATTTTTCCTGTAGAATGAAACAGGGTCTGTAGCTAGCTAACATCTAGATGATAAGATTCAATATCATTTGACGGGATTATCCAACACATGCAATCACGAGAAAATATTAAAACCTGCCTCTAAGCCTATTAAAGTTAATTTTACATGTACAAAGGTGCCTGAGCAAAAAGGTGAAAGAGTTCTGCGATCTAATCCTTGGCAGAGGCAATTTTAAAAGGTAGATTTCCATGAGAAGGAATGAGTGGCCCCATTGCTGCATGCCATTTAGACCTCACATGGAGTCCTGAGAGGCTGGGCACCACATAGACGTAGGGTGGATGGTGCAGGAACCTCACTTGCCGTGTCTGGAAAAGAGAAACTTGGCCTGGGTGGCTGTGTATACCATTATGTGTCGGAGGGGCTGTCTGAAGGAGACCCGTGCACAGCCAGTGCAGAGAAATACAGTACGATAGAGTTCTGTGCGGTAAAAGCGAACACCCTATGCTGTGAGCTGTGTGTAAGGAGGAAGGTGGAGTGACAACCCAAATGCGTGGGAGCATCTCCCTGGGACTTCACATATAGGCGATTGACAGAGTCCCAAACTCAAAGTGAAGGAATCTCAATGTTCTCACAGTTGAAAGAAAGAAACCAGCCCCAAAGACTCAGATTTTAAAGTCTAGGACTGGGAGATCCAACAGATGGGTAGAACTCGATTGGCCGTGATTGGCAAGCTGGCTGATTATAAAATATACAAAAAACAGTAACTTTTAGATTACTAACAACATTCAATCGGTAATTAAATAATTGTAGCATTATCAGTATGTGCTGAGCATTGTGCTAAGCACTTCATATGTGTTAAAAACTACAAAGAATTCCCAATTAGCAAAAGAACATTTTAAGCACCTAAATGTAACACTGAGTTCCAGCAGAACTTCCTGAGAATTGGGAAAACCATTAAATAGTTCATCTGGAAGAATAAAGATTTTGAGGGCAGTCAAAAGAAGAGTAATGTGGGAGAAACTGTGCTCCCAGAAAATAAAAACATGTTTTCTGGGCTGCAGAATGAAAGCAACGTGAGACTGGTCCAGATCAATGCAGAATAATAGAAAGTAAAGAAACAGCCCCAAGCCAATGTACTGACTCCAGGCTGATACCCAGCCAGTGTGCATGATCAGCGTGCTCCAGTTGTCTGTTCTTAATGGGCGGCTTCGCAGGCTGATCAGTGCCTGTGCCTTACCAACTGTCAACTACTTTTCATACCACCCCTGTAGGGATTTCAGATAGAATGAAAGTGGCTTTTCAAATCAGCGAGAAAGCAATATGGTAGGGAACGTGCTAATCATTTGAAGAGTAGACATTAAAGTTGAAATATTTACTCATCAAATGGAGTAAAGATTTAAGTTTTTAAAAAGTGCTAAGGAAAAACTCAGTGGACATCTCTGTAGGGTTGCGGAATATAAAGAATGCCGTCAACAGTCATAAAGGGAACTATTGAGAATTTAGCTACATTGCAATTAAAATTTAGTATGCAATTAGCGGGAAAATGGATAAACCCCAGTTGCAAAAATACAAGGGAATATTACTCAGCAATAAAAAAGAATGAACTGTTATAGGTGGTTGAATGTCAGAAGCATCATAAAAGATGTCAGATACAAAAGGGTTTACAGTGTATGACAGTTAATAAGAAATTCAGGAGGCAGCCACATAATCGATGCGGTAGAGATCAGAACAATTCTCTCCAGATTGGGGGCCTACAGAGCGGGGCTGGGAAGGGCACGAGAACCTTCCTGGGCAATGGACATAATACACGTTCTGTCTGAGGTGTAGAGCGCATAGCGGTACATACTTACCAAAACTCATTGAATTTAAGGGCTGTGCCTTTCTCAGGAAGATTTTAATTCAGAAGAAAAAAATCATGGAAGGCAGTGTCTGCCCCAGTTTGGAGGGGAAGAGGGGACCTTGGTGCTTCAGAATATGATAAAATCAAGACGAGTGGAGAAAGCATTTGCATGGGTTTCACAGGGGCTGATTTTCACAGGTAGAAGGGCTTTCAGAGCCGAGCAGCCCATAAGTAAAGCAGGCAGAGACACAGGCAAATACAAAAGAAACGCCCAGAAACATGACAGGATGTTCTCTAAGAAGAGAAGTGCAATGCTTTGTTTGGTAAAAGCCAATGTGAGGAAAGAAACTGTTGTACAGCAACTGAGTGTCAACTGATAGAAACGTTCAGACAGTTACTTAACTACACATAAATAAAATCTTCAAAATTTGCCCCTTCTTTCACCTAGTGATTGCAATTTTAGAACCTCATTCAAAGAAACAAACATGGATGCTGATGAACATTCAGCTAAAAGGTCCACAGAAACAATGGTTGGTTGGGATGAATACCTATGTGTATATTACCAAAAGTAAGGGGTTTTATATCATGGAAAGAAATTCACTTTATAGTTTCAGGGGAAAAGAAAGATAAGAAGGCCTCATTACAATGTGATGACACAAAACAGTGAGGAAAAATGTGCGTCCTGTTCTAAGTGGAAAATGAGAGATTCTTGTTTTCTTTTCCTCACCTGTTTTCTTAATTCTTTGGTGAACATGTTTTACTTCTGTAAAAATAATTCTTTAAAAAATTCAAGAAGGACATGAAGTCCACTAAGGAGACCACAAGGTCTGAGAGCATCTGTTGAGCGGGCAGGACCTGGGGCTGCAGGACAGATGCGGAGGTGCCGCCCGGGCTGCCGCAGAGGGAGCAGGGTGGGGAGTTTGGTCCCATCTTAACAGCCCTAGGACTTCCAACTCTTCCAGCCTCATCCACACCTTCCAGCAGACCCTCTGTCCTCCAACACTTTCTCCCAAGACGCGCTCCAGACAGGGATGACTCAACCAGGTCGTTGAAATAAGTAGTGAGAGACCAACAAAATAGCCGGTCATGGACACTCCCCTGGCTCCCCTTGCCCAGCTTTCAGGCTTGGATGACTGATCTGATGGAAGTGACCTTGACCAAGCAGACCCAGTCAAAAGCTACCAAAGGTGGCTTGATATTTTTGCTTTATGTTTTATGAGATAAAATCTTGCGGTCATTAGCACGTAGGGAGGAGCTGAAGTCACCAGAGCGGGTGAGGCCAGGTAGAAAGAGCAGGAATGGAAATGGCAGGAGCAGTGGCGTCCAGGAAGAACAGGGAGAAGGGGCCAAGAGCTGAGAGGCTGGAGGCCGGCGCCTGGGAAACAGTCCTCCGGACAAGGCGTTTGCTCTTCAGGGACGTAAGTTTGCACGTGATTACTATTTGAGGAATTTAAGTGCCAACTGTCTTAGCCCAGGTCCAAAAGCAGAGTTTGATAAGGATGTAGGCGCTGCAGGGGGTTGGGAGTGTGACTCAAGGAGGTAGGAGTGACGGACCTGGAGGCTGGAGATGGGACAGGGAGGGAGGGACAGCCGGTCCTGGGCTGTGATGTGCAGTTGGCCAGACTGTTCATCTTTGGGAAGGAGGGAGAAGCATTTTTCCATCAGCTCCCAACCACCGGTGGTCAAGCGTTGCCCCACAGGGGCTCAGTAAAGCCCACCATATTTCCAGGCTGAGCGAGCAGGAGTTCTGAGAGAGCCCCCCAGACACCCCACCCTGAGCATCAGAGAAGCTCTGGAACAGGAGACAAGAGAGGCACCACGGGCCAAGGGCAGGAGCTACCAGGACACACTGGCCACAGAGGCATGGCTGGGATGAGAGGGAGCTCTGGCCACAGAAGGGGTGCTGAGGCGAGTCCCGGGTCCAGACCTGCTGTTGTTCCAGGAGATGTTACGGACCTCAGAAGGCTCAGAGGTCTTGGCCAGTAGCTACCACAGTCACTGGGCCAGCACGTGAAGTGAGGTACATCCAAGGAGCTGGTGTGGGAGACGCAAGGCAAATCGTTGCACAGGTGGCTCCTCTGCTTCCTGCAGGGAGCATCCCCGTAAGTCCATCCTAAGTTGAAAATGCTTTGAATACACCTGACCTGCCGACCATCATGGCTCAGTCTCGCCTGCCCTCAGTGGGTTCAGAACCTACGCATCAGCTACAGTGGGGCAACATCATCTAACACAAGCCTGTTTTGTAATAAAGTGTTGAACATCTCACGTCATTGACTGAATACTGCAAACTAGGTCAAAACTGCAGCAGGCTAAGTCAGACCTTCGTGATTCGAGACTGTCTGTATTTTCCTCTTAGTACAGGAGACCTGGCAGCTCAGGCCCATGCCTAGCTTGGGTGTCATGGGGCAAGCATCAGGTGAGGCTCACACATCTTGTGTCTAAAAACTATAAATAAAAGGGCAAATTCACCCAGTAGACTGTGACAAGGAAAGCGCCCATCCTCCTCCTGCCACGCTTATCCCGCTGTAACTGTTTGGAATTTAAAATTCTCAGGGGCCTCAGGATTCTGCCGCAGAGGGAGCTGCAGCCAGCCCCTGTCTTGTCCCTCTCTCCTCTTGCCACTGACCCCATGTCGCACCTCAAGGAGCCTCTCTTCCTTGCCCAGCCTGATCCAAGCTCTACCCACACTCCCAGACAGCAGCCCCTTGGCCTCCCTGCAGACCTGAGGGTGGGCAGCCCCGTGGCGCAGTCTGCCTTTGGGCTGTGGACCTGAGAATAGGCCCATGTCTGTTTGGAAATGGCTTCGGGTCATCTGGATGTGGAATCCTGAGCCCCCATCACCTGGTGAATGGGCCCCCAAGCAACACCGCCCATGGCTCCACCGACTCCTCAGCTCGGGGAAAGATACCCCGGAGGGGTCGCATAGCCTCCCTTGATAGCATGAGTCCTGGAGCAGGAGGCCAGGCCGGGGCCCTCGAGCTCAGGTCTCAGATGGGCTCTGAAAACCCCAAGCAGGAAAATCCTCAAACAGGAGAGGGGCCTCTGAAGGAAAGGGAGGGGTTTAGAATGGGCAGAGATGAGTCTACAGGTGAGGACAGGAGGCTGAGGATGGCAGCTCTAAGTTTATAATAGGATCCTGAGCTGAGACCCAGGAGTAAAGATAGGGTGATGACAGTAGTCAACATGTGATTGTGTGGCATGTCCGCTGTCCCGTGGCGTGCCCGCTGTCCCGTGGCGCGCCCGCTGTACCGTGGTGTGCCTGCTGTCGTGTGGTGTGCTTGCTATGAGCTGGGCGCTGTTGGAGCACCATCAGCGGGTTATCGAAGAGGGAGCTGAGCAGGCTGTAGAAAAGCATTGCTGAGTGGTGCTGAGGCCCACCCAGTCAAATGCGGCATCTGTGATGGCACTAGGGTCATTTGTCTTTTCTGGTAGCACCGAGAAGGCCAGCTGCAAAAATCTTGCATAGTTGGATAGATGCAGGGTCGGTGGCAGGGCTGAAGGACAAAGGAATAAGGTCCCTGGGATACTAGCTATAGTGGTGGACGTGACTCACTGTGGGGTCCAGGCCACCTAGGACAGGAAGAGCAAAAGGGCAGAGTTGAATGAGAAAAGGGCAGAGGTGAGGACCTGGATGTTCCAGTGAGCTCAGTGCCTGAGCTGAGTAGCTGGACCCCAGAGGCTTGTGGAAAGACATTGTTATTTTCAGTTTAAAATTTCAGCGGTAGTGGAGAGAGCAAAGTTCAGGGTCCTGGCAAGGTGGCCCCCTAGCTTACCTGAGGACATCCTCATTACAAAAGACCTCGGAATGCTGCTTAAAAGGCTGCATTTTGGAGAACACATGGCCCATTATCCAAGCAAGTAAGGGAACTCCGGAAGGCTGAGAAATCTCCTAAACTGATGCCTTAGGAAAAAGCCCTTCCTGATACCTCTGGCTGAGGTTTGAATTCTATATCCTTCGTGAAAGGACAGACTAGAAACAGATCTGCTTAGTGGAACACAGAGACAGCGGGTAAGAGCATCTGTTTCCACCTTGGCTCTGGGTGGAGAAAAGGCTCCCTATGAATTTGTAGCAGGGCTAGTCTCACTTGGATCCGAAACATGCGACCTGCACAATACAGGAACTCTCAGGCCCCAAAAGTAGCTTGAAAAGTAGTCCAGGTGTGGGATGCTCCTGGAACTTCCGGCAGAAGCAAATAGTGGCAGTGAGGGAAATACCCTCAACCTAGGTTACACAGGGTTCCCAGGGATAGAGCCTCATGAAAAATGAGCTCACAGCTGGAAACGACAGGACCCGAAGGTTTTCTATAAGTATATATAATGTTATGTAAGTTTATAAAACCCAAAGGAAGCAATTCACCATGAGCAAGAGTCAGCAGATGAAGAGCAGGATGCTGCCTCCAGCCAAGACACTGAGATGATAAGAGAGCTTAGAGATACGTGTTAGAAATTGCCGAAGGCATCGAGGCAGTTACACGAACCAAAGAATAAGACACTAAGAGCAGAACAGTGGAGTTGTTCAAGGGACCAGTAAAACATCTGGACATGAAAAACGTAGTCATTAAAATAAAAAATTCACTGGGGAAAATAAAACGCATCTTAGAAAACCTTATTAGCCGCTTGGAAAATGGACCCAAGGAATTTATCCAAACGCAGACCACAGGATGAAAGACATGCAAGCATCTCTTTTTCACTAGGAGAGGGGTGGCCGTGTGGGTGCCTGGGGCAGAGCTCCGCTACCTGGAAGTGTGGCCTGCGAATGGCTTACAGCTGTGTCCTTCTCCAGAGACCTGTTGTTGGTCAAAGCGGGGGCACTTCACCTGGAAAGGCTTGGGAGGTTACCTCTCTCCCCTCCCGATGGCCAGCATGTGACCCCTAGGGATAGGAGGCCTGCTCCCCATGTAGCGAGTCACACTCCTGAGCTCCCCATGGGCTCAGGCTGACCCTTGGCTGGCTTAAGCCTAAATCAAGACCTCTCCTGGCTTCCGCCTACCCCTGCTGTGCACTGTCCTTCCTCTGCCCCTACCCTTGCCCTGCCATTCTCCCCTCACTTCCTGGCAGGGTCCTCCTCCTGCGAGTAGTCTTTAAGAAAGTATTTGCGCAGGAGCCTTCACCTCATGCTAGCCTCTCGGGATCTGATCTAGAACAAGGCATTCCAGGAGGAGAGAATGCAGGAAGAGTGAGACAATGGCTGAGACGTTCTTAGCATTACTGAAGGAGGGGGATCCTCGGACTCAGGAAGTCCTGCAAGCCCTGAGGTTGCTAAGTAACAGAGTGCTACACTGGACCTATAGTGGCGATACTGCCCAATGCCAATGTGAAGAAAGTTTCCTAAAGGCAGCCACAGAGACATGGCAGGTGGCTCCTGAGGAATGATAATTGGACTGATGGCAGACTTTTTTTTTTTTTTGAGACAGAATCTCACTCTGTTGCCCAGGCTGATGTGCAATGGCCCAGTCCTGGCTCACTGCAGCCTGGAACTCCTGGGCTCAAGTGATCCTCCCACCTCACTGCCCTCCCAAATAGCTGGGACTACAGGCGTGCACCACCATGCTTGGCTAATTTTTAAATTATTACTTTTAGCAGCTTCTGCAGTTGGAGAGCAAGCTGTGCTGAAAATCAGGCCCAAGCTTGGATTACAAAGCCGTGGAGGCTGAGTTCATACTCATTCCACCTTCTCTATCTTCCCTCATTGCTTCTAGGCCCCTCACCTTGGGAGGCACTGCCTGAGCCAAGGCTTTGCAGACTCTGTAGGCACCAAACGAGTCTCTGCTCTGGCACGGGGAAGGCCACTCGTGCTGGCGCAGAGCATGCAGGAGAGTCTGGAGGTTCCAGGACCTCACATGCATCCTCTGAAATGTTCCTTTCCTACATCTAGGATCCCACTCTTTCCCCACCAAGGACCCTAGCCTTGGCCTTAACACCAGAAGCTTGCTGGAGCCAGATCTGTGCTGCTCCCATCGGCACCCTCGGGATCCATGCTCCTGTTCCTGTGTGTGTAATATTCATCAACTCCCAAGGTTCCATTGAATAATACCTTTCTTCCTGTAGCTGAGGCTCCTCCCTGGGCCCGGCATGAGGCTTACAGCCCGGAAGACAGAAGATGTAGCCACACAGGTCCTCCTCTGTAACTCAGGATTTCACACCCTGGCGAGAACACGGGGAACCAGAACTGATGGGATGCCAGAATGTTCCTTGAAGTGTGGAGACAATGGCTAACAGTGGGGGAGGAAGAGCCACCAGATCTGTCTTGGGGGCCATTAAGGAAGAGGTCAGGAAGTACAAGAGGTGGGCGTACGGAGAGAGACTAATCTCATGAAGTTCCCACAAGGAACATGGGACTCTCCCTGCATTCAGGTGGCAAGAAAAGAACTTCTAGGAGAGGCATGAGCATCACTAAGAAAGCTGGCAGTGTCTGTCTTCAAGAGGACAGGGTGGAAGAGGGGGAGCCTCGATGAAACTGAGTCCTCATGTGTTCTTGGGGGTGGCAGGATCCTGAACAGCTGAGGCAGTGGCAGTTCACCATCCGGGGCAAGGTGCATGTAATTCCCACGACAGGCAGTGTGGGAAACAGATGCTCCTTGCTGCAAAGAAAAGTCAACACTGAGACAAAGGATCTCTCAGCAAGGCAATCTTTACTTTCCGCAGAAAGGGTGCTCCTGTCAGCCATCTTGCCACGAGAGCACAATAAACAAAGGATAAGCAGATGTATTTATCCTTTACACATTTAGGGTCATCCTTGCTGCTGTGTCTGATCTCCGTTGGCTAGAGCTAGACTTCACAATCTAAAACTGAACCCGATTGGCTAATAACTTAAAACTTTCTTGAACAGGTAAAGGTGATGGAGAACAAAAGGAAACAGGAAGTCTAAATAAGGAAGGGACAGGAAGTTGCTTGCAAATGGACTTAGAAAAGTAATAACATAAATATCTTGGTTAAAGTACAAGGACACGGAATGTACTGTGCGTCTGTGAGCATGTCTAACAGCTACATAGGATAGGGCTTAACTAAGAGTTACTAGCAAAAAGCAAGAAGGCTTTGAAGAAAGTCTTTAAAACAAACTATTATTTCTAACACTTATGATTTATTCTTTAACACAAAAGGAAACTTTGAAGAGGAACTTTTCTACTTCTTACAGGCAGCAAGCTGGGACAGCAGACAAGGTGCTCAATTCACAGGTGTTGGTGGTGATCCCAAGGAGGTCCTTGGGGGTGCCAAGAGATGGCAGCCAATGAGGGCACTACTTTCTAACACAGAATCAATAAAGGTGGGTGGTGGGTGGACAGAGGCTAGAGGCTGGTGTCAGCTGCCACAAGGAAAATCGCAACCCCTCACCCGATGCCCGAACCTGAGTCAATTCTCAACCACTAGTCCAGCTCTGAAGGTCTCCTGAGACGCCACAGCCAGTTCATAGAGTAGCTCTTTCCCGGTGCTTCCCTATGGGACCTCCAGCCATTCAGAGTAACTGTCCTCTGGGGGCAGAGAAGACCCAGGCCTGGGGAAAGCTGCTGCATGAAGGGTTGAGCTGACACTGAAATCAGAGGTGTCCCTACAATCCTTGTTCAAGAAGGGCACACACAGTGCAGATGGAACCTGGGTCTCGCTGCGTGTGAGTTATCTATGGCTGCATAACAAACTCAGTAGCTTAAAATAACACACATGCATGATCTCTTCGTGTCTGGGGGCCAGGACTCTGGGTCCTTTGCACAGTCTCCCCAGGCTGAAATCAAGGCATCAGCCAGGACTGAGTTCTCATCTGAGGTTCGGGGTCCCCTTCCAAGTTCACTCGTGATGGTAGAATTCAGTTCCTTGTGGTTGCAAGGCCAAAGTTCCTACTTCCTTGCTGGCTCTCAGCCAAGGCCTGTTCTGAGCTCTTACAGGCCACCTGCCATTCGTTGCCACCTGTCCTCTCCACAACAAGGCAGTCTGCTTCTGCCTGGCCAGGAGGAGGCTCCCTCCAGCTCAGCATCCCTCTGATGACTTTTGAGTTCATCTAATTAGTTCAGTCCCACCCGGGAAAATCTCACTTTGACTATGTCAAAGCCCACTGATTAGGGATGTTAGTGACACCTGCAGAATCCTTTCTGTCATACAAGGTAATGAAGGGTTGCAGACCATGCCACCCAAAAACATGTCACTTTGGTAAAGGATCTTTTCTAGCTAAAGGCATCTGAAAAACAGCAGATACAGGAAGGGTTCTTGGACCTCTTCTTTGATTCCTGAAAACAGGAGAGAAAATCTCCTGTGTGAAAAATGCCCTCCCTGTCCCAGCAGAAAAGGAAATGTTCTTCAGTGGAAGTCAGAGCTGAGAAGATTCTGTACAAATGGATCTTGTTAAAGTAATTCTTCTCTTCCTTTGGCCTCCCACGTAGTGTAGTTACTTTCCTGCATTTGTCTCTCTTTGCTCAAACAAGTATAGAAATATTTTGTTTTCGCCAGCTCTTTTGGTTCATTTCCTTATGAGGTTTCCTATGTTACATGAAATTTAGATTAAATAAATTGGTGTGCTTTTGTCCTGTTAATCTGTCTTATGCCAAGAGAATTCTTCGGCCTACCTGGGAACCCTAAGAGGTGGAGGTAAAGTGTTGCCTCA
This sequence comes from Cacajao melanocephalus, assembly GCA_963573385.1. Lineage (NCBI taxonomy): Eukaryota > Metazoa > Chordata > Mammalia > Primates > Pitheciidae > Cacajao > Cacajao melanocephalus. The sequence continues at coordinate 45,989 of CAUYLG010036970.1, forward strand.
CCTACGGTTGGATAATTGTGGGAGTGATAGCCCATCATATTTGCAAATCCTGCCATCCTTCACTGTGGGCAGGAATCTCGTTGCCTTCGAAGAATTCTCCTTCCCACACCTCATCTGTCACGGTGGGTCTAAGGGATTTGCCGACCTGCCTGTGCTCACTTCTCCAGCCCTTGGCTCTACGTGGTACTGATTCACTGGTACATGACCTAATGTATAATCACGGCCAGTGTTTGCCAGTGTTTCACATACGCCTGAAAAGAATGTGTTTCCTACTTTAGGAATGCAAAATTATTATTTTTTTTGAGACGGAGTCTCACTCTATCGCCCAGGTTGGAGTGCAGTGGCACAATCTCGGCTCACTGCAACCTCCGCCTCCCAGGTTTAAGTGATTCTCCTGACTCAGCCTCCCTAGTAGCTGGGATTACAGGCATGCACCACCATACTCAGCTAAGTTTTGTATTTTTAGTAGAGACGGGGTTTCACCATGTTGGCCAGGATGGTCTCTATCTCCTGACCTCATGCGGTCCGCCTGCCTCGGCCTCCCAAAGTGCTGGTATTACAGGCATGAGGCACCACACCTGGCCAAAATTATTTTTATAGAGAGACATTAATTTAACCTTAGGATGGATGTACTTAGTCTATTACAGAGCCTGCACCTATTGAGCAACAGATATCATGGTAGGAAAGGCCAAGTGTAAGCCCTTGAAATGGCCTCCCTGCCCTCTGGACCCCTGCCCTGGACAAGGCAGTACATCGGCTGTAAGAAAATGGAGTGCAAAGAGATTGTGTGAGTAAATCTAAGCAGGCATCGGCTATAGCACACATGACATAAGATAAGGTGATGGGTGGTGTCTGGTATACAATATAGAGCTTATAATGCATGAAGGGATATTGGAGTTGAAGCTCTCTACATTCCTGGTTCTAAGCTAATCACAAGAAATATCTGTTATTATAATATCAGCCAAAATTAACCCAAAGGAAAGAAAACATTTTGGGATATAAAGGTGGCCAGTACATCATAGTAAGAGGTACAGTTCACCAGGAAGATAAATCAGTTTAAACTTTTTGCATTTAGTGATTTAGCCCCAAAATAACGTAAAGCAAAAATTTTAAAAGTTCTATGGAAAATTTATAAATCCATAATATTGGAGAATACTACTCATTTGACAACTGATACATATAAGATTTGAATAATTAACATCGTTATACTAATGTCCCTGTATCAAAAGAATCCTATGTTCCTAAATGAGGAAGCACATTTTTTTCAGGCATTCATGGAACATTATACACACTAGGCCACAAAGCAAATCTCAACAGGTTTCAAAGAATCGATATTGTACAGACTGTCTTCTATTAGCAAAAGGTGATAGGGTTAGAAATCAATGACAAAAAGATGACATCAAGAGAATCTACAGGCAAACTATCTGAACAGATAGGGAAGCTCATAAGTTTGCCAGACGTAAGATCCATACATCCAAATTCATCGCACTTCTATACACAGAAACACTCAGAATTCTTCAGACACCATTTACGGTGCATAAACTTCATGATGCATAGGGATAGATGTAACAAAACCTGTAAAAGGTATTTACGGAAACAGTTGTGAAACTTATTGAAATATATTTTAAATGGAACCAAATAACTGATGGTATACACCAATTTTCATCAATTCTGAAACACACGCTTTTTTCACATTTTTAACATTTCAGAAACCAAATATGTCAAAATTAACTGTGTCATAGCTTTGTGTCATAGATCAATCAGCAGTCTTTTTCTTTCCCCATAACACATAAAATAATGGTGCATCTTTTACTTGACGGCATCTTGGATTCAATTAAATGAATACCATATCCATGGATGGAAAAGCTGAAAATTGTAAAAATGGTGATTCTCTTCAGTGCATTTTAAAACCTTAATGCAATTTTTGGCAAGTTGCTTCTGAAAATCATTAAATAGCAAAGAACTGAGAATAGGCAAGGCAATTTTGAAATAACATGGTGGTGGAGGGGAGGTGTTTTAACCAAATGTCAAGATCTATTCTAAGCTTTAGGAATTGTGCCACATGGCATTGGCACGGGAATAGACAAATAGAGCAGCATAACACAACAGGGTCCAGGCAGCAGCACATGTATGTATAGAAACTTGATCTATGACGGAGATTGCATTACGGAGCAGAGGAGAGAGACTACTAAATCAGTGGTACTTGGACAACTGGTTCTCCATATTAAACGAAGGAAAAATAAAATTACGATTTCACATCAAACTCATAAACTTGGCAGAAAAATAATCTATATATGAAAAAGGAAAACTTCAGAGTTTTAGAAGGAAAAGGGGTAGGGATAGTTTTATGACCTGTGAAAGGGTTTCTTTTATAGCACACAGAAACCATAAGCCATAAAGGAAGATATTAACAAGTTTGACATCACTGTTCAATATCATCAGCCATTGGGGAAACGCAAATTCAAACCCCAATGTGCTGCTACATCACACCTATCCAAGTGGCTAAAACAGAAAGCAGTGGAGACGGTGATGCTGATGGGGGCACAGAACAATTGCAGCTCTCACACCAGCCTATCAAAAAAAAAGCCGTTTTGTTTTGTTGTACTTTTTCCCATTGGAAAACATCCACCTGCCATATATATGACTCAGTGATATGGTTTGGCTGTGTCCCCACCCAAATCTCATCTTGAATTGTAGCTCCCACAATTTCCACGTGTTGTGGGAGACACCTGGTGGGAAGTAATGGAATCATGGGGGTGGGTCTCTCCCATGCTGTTCTTGTGATAGTGAGTAAGTGTCATGAGAGCTGACGGTTTTATAAAGGGGAGTTTCCCTGCACAAGCTCTCTTCTCTTGTCTGCCTTCATGTGAGACGTGCCTTTCATCTTCTGCCATGATTGTGAGGCCACCCCAGCCACATGGAACTGTGAGTCCATTAAACCTCTTTTTCCTTATCAATTACCCAGTCTTGGACATGACTGATACACCCAGCAATCCTGTTCCTCTGTACTTACCCTAGAGAAATGAAAACGTGTGCTCCACAAAAACCTATATGTAAGTGTCTACTGTAGCTCTATTCGTAACAGCCACAAACTGGAAACAACTCTAAGGTGTTTCAGCGACCAAGTGGATAAACAGAGTGGTCCATCCATGCCATAGAACACTACACCGCAAAGAGGAATATGCGATTGTGGATACATACGGTAACAAGTCATCCTCCACTCTTCTACTTCTCTCTAAACTTGGGATATCTAACATGGGTATCCAAAATAAAATACACATGTACATACATAATAAAATTGTGGACGACAGTTCAAAGAGCAGAATCTTTCTCTTTTTGAAGATTTTGTTAGTATTCAAACAGCCAGTGGTTCCTTCCCCAATGCCCGCCTTCCACAGTGGTCAAGCAACTCTGGTGCCTCCTCTCCTATCCATTGATGAACTTTCTCACTTCACATGGCTCATGACCCTGAAGAAATTATGTTGAATGGACGACCTCACTTCTGTGATCTAGAAAAGACAAAAATTCGATGTTCTTTCTTTCTTTTTCCTTTTTCTTTTTTAGACAGAGTCTCACGCTATCGCCCAGTCTGGAGTACAGTGGTACAATCTCAGCTCACTGCAACCTCTGCCTCCCGGGTTCAAGTGATTCTCCTGCCTCAGCCTCCCAAGTAGCTGGAATTACAGGTGCACACGACTGCACTGGCTAATTTTTGTATTTTTGATAGAGATGGAGTTTCACCATCTTGGCCATGCTGGTCTCGAACTCCTGACCTGGTGTGATCTGCCCGCCTTGGCCTCCCAAAGTTCTAGGATTACAGGCGTGAGCCACTGAACTCAGCCAAATTCTATGTTATTTCTTAATCATGTTTAGAAGCATTGCCAATTGCACAATTGAAACTCATAAAATTTCACTGGGTATCAGCCTTAAGAATTAAATTCTATGGAGACTACTGAAGCCAATTATTTTTATATGAAAATCAAATTACATTTTTCACTAACAAGTAGTTTCTAAGACACAAAAGACATTCCAAAATGTCATAATGAAAATTCAAATGATTGTGTATAAGTGTGGGCAAATACTTAACTAGTTTTCAAGTGCCCACAATGTTTGAATTCATTTTGTTTAGTATGAGAAATCATGTTTCATCAGGATTTCACTTTTAAGTGGAAATGTTCTTTGTTTTTCTTTGACTTTTCAAAACATCAGATGATTAAAAGCCCCGCATGATCGTAATTTAGACATCTGAGCAGTGATTGTGTGCAGGGGCACCGAAGGGAGCCCACGGCAGCCCTTGCAGCCCTGAGAGACAGGTGATCTTGGCACTCACGTTGGACGAACACAGGGACACCTGGGGAAATAAGAAAGACCCCGTCTAAGGACGCGTCCTGACGGCCTCACGGATCTGTCTTCTAGTCACTGCGGAAGGCTTGCACACACCATGCTGCCCAGCAAGCAGTGGGCATTCAGTGAGTAGCTGCTGGGTGAATTATTCCAGAAACATCTCAGAAGGGCGGAGCTAGAGAGTCTGGACCCAGGATTAGCTGAACCAAGAGCGTGTGCTTTTAATCGGTACCGTACATTTTGTTATTCCTTTCTTTAGTCCCAACCTCCTTTGGACATTTTCTTTCTGAAATGGTTTTGCGGGCTAGGACTAATTAAATAATTAGTAGGATAGGACTAATTTAATAACTCCTTTATTAAAATGAAAACCACCTCTGCTCGGCAATACCAAAGGTAGGAATCACTCAGAAACAGTTTCCTCACCTTGTTGTGCAAGATTTTGAATCTGTCCTTGGCAGAGTCACGTTTAGTATTTAGCACTGGAGGTGTTTTACTATATGAGACATCCTCTACCCCAAAACCCCAGCGCTTAGTTCCCCAGACCAGTGTGAGCTCGCCTAACTACAGAGTCTGTCAAAGCAAGCCATGCAATTACTATATAAACACAATAATAGGGCATCTGTTTTTTAATTTTAATTTTATTTTTTCCCACTAAAATATTCAAGTGAGAAACATTTGGAGATTTATATTCAGGGCACAAGACCAAATGGCATCTGAAGCATTTCTTTGTTAAATATAATTAATTTTTCTTGGCTTTTTTCCCCCATGATGACAAAGCTGGACCTGTACCATTCATCTTGTTTATAGGTGACTCTTTTCCTTCCCCAAAGACTCTCTGCAGTAACCACAGAGATGCTGGCGGCAATTCTGTTTCCTTTCCTGTCCTCCTCTGGCCAAATAGGAACCAGGCACTTTGAGTTACTTTGACTTTTAAAAACAAACAAACAGCCCTCCCCTGAGCTTTCATTTTCTGTCAAGAACGTGGCCGAGCTCATTCGATTGCACTTAGAACGGGCACGGAAAAGCACACCAGCCACCGAGGAAAGGGCGGGTGGCCGATTCGTGTGTGCAGGGGAGACAAAGAAAATGTTACCTCTTTTCCTTGTTTTTCCTAGAAAAAGGAGGACTTCTTTGTAATGTACACACACACACACACACACACACACCCACAATTAGAATCTAAAGAAAGGGAGACCAGATAGCAAATGTTATTTTTCTAATAAAAGATATATGTGATCTGGCCCCTGGGTGTTGGTTTTAAGTGGAGATATTGACTTCTGGCTGACTGATGAGTGGAACATCTTTCTCCTGAAATATTGATGGTAGATTACACAAGACCACAAATCAGCTCCATAAAGCACCTCATTTCTAATCCTAATGGTGTTTTCTTTCCTCGGGATGACTGCTACATTCATGATATGATGGCTTTATTCTATCTTGGGGAAAAACTTTTTACCATACTGCTAAATTAACTTGTCAAAAGGCTTCAAACTTCGGAAGCTTTTACAGCTCAATTCAGTGCCATTATTCCAGATTGAATTCGGGAAGGCCATGGACTGTAAAAGCTTGCAAAAAATAAATTTCACAGGCTCTCATAGACGGAGTGAAATACTTACCTTTTGTTCAGGTTGTATATCTTTATTGAAGACTCTGAGAATAGCTGCATTTTGCCTGTAAATTCTCGCTCTCACCCCGAAAGACCATGTTTTTGTCCATTGCTCTTGAAGGTCCTACCTTGTGTGTGCCCTCTTGATAACGACTCGTTCCCACAGAGCGGAGCCGGGATGGGACGCTCTCCAAAACGTGGGGGCACAGGAGCAGACAAAGCCTCCTGCTCCCAGAAGGAACCTTGGTGTTTTTGAATTCTTTTATTCTTGAAACAGATTCACGAAGGATTTCATAGCTAATTACTGCTTATGAATGCAAGCCAACTGCCATGGCTCTTTACAAGGTCCTATCTGTGGATGTGAGAGGAAGGAGAACAAAGACGTGGCTGGATTAATGTCAGCGCGGGAACTGCGAACTGGCCGTTTGGAACGTCGGGGAGACGCACATGTCCAATGTGAAGTGGAGTCTCAGCGCTGGCCTCCTGAGGATGCCGGGACGATGAGGGGTTGGGTCAGTGACACACACCGTGAGTTGATCTGTTGGGAGGAATTGCTGCGTCGGTGAGGGGGGAACTGGTGGCCTGTGCAGATGCAGCCCAAGGCTCTCACCCAGCAAAGCCCACACCTGTGTACCTGGTGCTGGAAGAATCCAGCACTGGTCTGGGAAGACATTTGATACGATTTGCCTCTCCCTTCTGTAGGTAATTTCTGTTTTTGTAGAATCATTTCTTAAATAAATGCCCTTGGTAGATGCTGGTGTTTCTCAGCCTTCTGAGGAGGTTACTCAGGCTGGCTGGGCTGCCCCGTGGTCTTGTGGATGAAGGTTTTGAAGATCTCTCCTGCATCAATAAGAACTTATTTCAGGCCAGTTACAGTGACTCACACCTGTAATCCCAGCACTTTGGGAGGCGGAGGCAGGAGGATGGCTTTAGCCTAGGAGTTTGAGACCAGCCTGGACAAGATAGTGAGACCCTGTGTCTTTAAAATATAAAAGCATTAGCCAAGTGTGGTGGCACATGCCTGTGATCTCAGCTACTCAAGAGGCTGAGGAAGGAGGACCGCTTGAGCCCAGGTGGTAAAGGCTGCAGTGAGACATGTTCCCGCCACTGCACTCCAGCCCAGTCTGAGTGATGTAGTAAGAACCTGTTTCCAAAAACAAACAAAAAAAAAACAACAACAAAAACAGGCTGGGCGTGGTGGCCCACCTCTGTAATCCCAGCACTTTGGGAGGCCAAGGTGGGTGGATCACCTGAGGTCAGGAGTTCGAGACCAGCCTTATCAATATGTTGAAACCCTGTCTCTACTAAAAATACAAAACTTAGCTGGATGTGGTGGTGGCGGGTACCTGCAATCCCAGCTACTCAGGAGGCTGAGACAGGAGAGCTGCTTAAACCTGGGAGGCAGAGGTTGCAGTGAGCTGAGATTGTGCCACTGCACTCCAGCCCGGGCGACAGAGTGAGACTCTGTCTCAAAACAAAACAATAACAACAACAAACTTATTTCATTTTCCAAACTCAAAATGCTCAAGATAATAAAAAACACTTAGATTTTTTGTGCCATGCCCCACATAGTTGACAAGACTGTTTGAAAGGCAAGGTATGCAAATACGCCATCCATCTCTGTGTTTGTCATGCGCACGGGCTGATTTAGATGCCTCGTCTCTCACAAAGCCTTCTTTATTCCCCAAGCCTAAGACATCTTTTGTCTTGAACTTCTTTGGGAACCCCAACACCCCACACTCCCCGGGCATGGAAGGGCTAGTCGCGTGTCTGTGTTATTTCCCACTCAGATGGGAAACGCCTGTGGGTTGGACGGTGTCTTAGTCTTCTCTCCCCAACACCCATCCCAGTAGTTCATACACACAATAACCCTCGGGGGCTAGGGCCCAGGAATGAGTCTTTCTAAAATCCCCTAGAGGTGCCTAATGGTGTCTCCAGTGGAGATTGCAGACAGCTGTGCCGGTGACCCGGCAATAAGGAACTCCCTCTGGGTTTCTCTGACTTGCAGGAGAGGCTCACCGAGGGATGAAGGTTGGAGCTAGGTTATAGGGGGCAGGTGTGGCCGAAGCATGGGCCCGGGTGGGGGTGCCTTCAAGGTCTGGGTGGACGTGGGAAGTAAAGGGCTGGTCCAGAGGCTGGTGTCTGGGCACGTGGTCTAGGCTGCATCTTTGCAAACAGAACTGGAACCCTGCTCTAGGGAAGGTGTTGGGTCACCCTGCAGCCAGGGTGACCTGGAAGCCGCGGGGTCCTGAGCAGTTCAGACCTTCAGGATTCCAGCCTGGGCAGCACTTGTGATTCACTGCGCCCCTCATGGCCACACCACAGGGCTCCCGCTCCTGCTTAGATGGAGTTCTGGGGCTGGGGCTTCTGATCTGCCCTCCTGCTTGATCTCTTAACGCCACTCTAAATTGGATGGACCCCACCAGTTAAGAGGGAGGGTGGGAAGAAGATTGCTGAATTTTTCAAGGAGGAGGGTCACCCTGAAATGGACAAGCTGGAAAATCTCATGGATGCTCTATCATTGCCCCATTAAGATCCTCATCTTTTGCTCTGAGTGGCGTAAGGGAAGTGAGAGGGGCAGGAAGGGGATTTCTATTCACAGGAGTGTCTGCTATTTACCAGGCTCTGTGCCTGGCATTTGACATAAGGCTCATATTGATTTTTTGCCACAACCCTAAATGTCTCCCTGATTCCTGTTTTCCAAGAGGAAAGTTGACTACCCAGAGACTCCAAGAAGCTCCTCAAATTCACATGACCAGGAAGTGGCAGGGCAGCGGGGTCTTCTGTCTGTCCACCTGGGCCTTTCCCCAGGCACCGTCTGTGGTTGCCAGGGATGGGAAACATGGCCCTGGGGGCGTAACGCTGAACCTGACCACGCAGACCGTGCGCCCAGCCCAAAGAGCATAGGAAAATGCGGAAGCGTAACAAAGTCAGAGGTTCATTGTTTGCGTTAACAATGGACTTTGTTTGCCAGAGATGCTTTTCAATATTGAAGTTCTTTTTTCCAGCAGAGGTTTTCTGGTGAACTCAAAATATAATTGGGAAGTCAGAAATGTGATTTTGCCAAGCTATCTTTATCGCACACAAATAGATGAACTCGACGGACGAGTTGAGTTTTCTCCACGAGGCTGCATCTGTTGCCGTGGCCTTCATGCTGTCAGTCCCAGGCAACGAGAACATGAGCAATGCAGGAACCACAGCAAAGCAGAGAAGAAAAGTCATCCTTGAAAACACTCCTAGGATTCTGAGAAGCGTGTCACTTGAAGATAACAAACACAGAATGTAAGTCAAGGAAAAGGAGAGAGGAAAATATCCTGAAACAGGTAGAGAGGGTCGGTAAGAGTGCGGCTAGACATGTACACGCAGATGACACCTATGATATTCAAATGTGTGATGGACCCAGTCTTTGCATCCCTCCGGACTGTGTATGTTGCAATCCTAACCTCCAAGATAATGGTCTTAGGAGGTGGGGTCTTTGGGAGCTGATCAGGCCGTTAGGATGGAGCAGTCACAAGTGGGATTAGCACCCTTATGAAAGGGACCCTCATGAGCTCTCTTGCCCTGTGAGGGTGACGTCTGGAACTGGGAAGCAGCCCTCACCAGGTACCGCATCTACCAGCACCTGGATCTCGGACTTTCCAGCCCCAGAACCATGACACATACACGTGTGTAGCTTAAGCCCGCATCTGTGGTGCCTTGCTATGGCAGCCTGAGCAGACTAAGGCAGTCTGGATGTGTGCCACAGAGAACATGGAAGCCGGGTTCCGAGTTTCACTGGTACCTGGTACCTGTCTGCGCCCTTCATTCCCTGCTAAACCCAGGCCCCTGGGCTGGTGAGATGAGCTCTCCCCATGAGGGTGGGGCGGCCCTGCCAGACCCCCTGCCTGAGTCCTCAGCATCCCTGAGGGCTTGGCCCCACTGCCAGCAACTCCAGAGGCCCTCCCTGGCCTGCTTTTCTCTGGGCCAGCCCTGCTGCTTTCCACCTGAGGCCTCATCAAAGCGCCTTGGCTGCAGCCACTTGTGCTCCACCGTGGCCTGGCCCCTGCTGCGAGGGAGCTCCAGAGAGCAGGCGTCTTCCCTGAACCTCCAGGGGGCAAGGGATCAGAACTAGAGCAGCTCAGAGGCTCAGCACCCCTCCCAGGTGGGCCACAGGGCTCCCCACACCTGGGTTCATTTAGGGCCCAGGGGAGGGCAGCTCTATGGTTCCATCAGTCTCACGCCCCCACCCTCCAACCTCAACGTTCCTGCCTGGACACCAAGGGCTCCCCAATGCAGACTGCATGTCCAGGGAGCCACTGCGTGCACCGTGACGAGATCCGCAGCTGCCAGGCACCCCTGCACCGGGCCGGGTCCGGGAAGAGGGCTGCGGAGAAACACAGGGGCAGTCAGGGCTGGGGACTGAACCAAGGGCACGGGGTGAGCCAGGTAGCAAATGTTTTTTCTAGCTCTTTAAAAAATATAATGAATGGCACCAAGAAACATTATCTGTGAGACTAAGCCAGGTTCAGAGAGAGAGCATATTTATATGAAACAGGTAATTTTAGGGAGTGGACAGAGAAAAATGGTTTTGAGAACATAGATTGACATGTTAATTAACATGAGAATTTTATAGAATATCCACTGTATTTATGTGTGTGCACGCACATGTGTGTACACCCCTACACACCCTCACTTTCCCCCATCGCACGGGGATTCATGCGAGACTGAAGCTTCCTTTACCGGAAAATATCCAGAAACAGGACTCACCAGAAGACTTTGGAAGGCAGTAGCAGGAAGAAGCAAAGGAAGAAGCAAACGATTGTACTTTTTATGGGGTGGGGGAGGAGGGAGACAGAGAGAAAAGGAGAGGAGGAGGAAGAGAGAAGCAAGCACCCTCGCCCACGGCCCTCCAGGGGCTGCCCAGGACGGCCTGCTTCGGCATCCGAGGACTGACTGGCAGCCACAGTGTTGACTGTGGCTCGCTCTCGTTACCCTCGGTCTTCTGTGCTGGGCTGTTCTTCCTGTAAGTAGCCAGCCGCTGTGCTAGCATCATGTCCCCAAAACGTGGCCTCCAAAGGAAGAAACAGCGTGTTCTCTGTACATTTACTCCGGGACATCCTGAGTGATCACTGGAGGTTGGAAGGGAGGCATGCAGAATAGCAGTCCTGTGAATCTTTCTGCCACGTGTTGGGAAGCCCCTACTGGCCCGAGTGGGAGTAATCCTTTTCTGAGACTCGGAAGCCTGGGGTCAGGGTGTGGAAACTCTAGTCTTCATAGATGGCTGCTGCTGAGCTCAGCCAGTGCCGGGGCCACCCACACCAAGCCCACGCTCCCCTGGCCTGCCCTGCAGCTGCCCCTGCACTGGGCGGCGCGGGGGGGGTCCCTGCTTCCTGGCATTGGATCTCAGCCTGTCCTGGACTCTAGGCAGTAGTGACGTCTCTTCACTTTGGAGTCCAAGTGACCTGGTGAGTAAAGAATTTCAGGCTCAAAGTTTATGGTATCAGCAGCAGCACCTTTTAGAATAAAAGTTTTACAGCCACGAATGAACTACGAGGCCCAAACCTTTGGGAATTCCATTCCCATTCATGTTGGTGAGGCCCAGCTCCTCCGGGGCCAGCTACACTCTTGTACCACCTCCTGTCCTTTAGCCCAGCTCTTTTGGCCACGTCCTTCTATCCTTTGCCTCGACCCAGCTGAGCATAGCTCAGAGGTCAGCTGAGGGCCCCATCCTTCATGGAACTGGCCAAACCTGGTGGAAACGCTAAGCCTGTGGTCTTAAATCCAGAGCTGCGCAGACAGTGGCTGACATTGATATCACTGGCCTTCCTCCCAAGCTGTCAGGTCAGGAGAGAATCTCTGCACCTCCCATCCCTTCAGCAGTTTTTGCTCAGGCATTTTGTGAGCTGAGTGTCTTTAGGGAAACCACAGAGGGCTGGTGGGAGAGGCCCTGGCACTCCAGGATGCCCTGGAGGATAGGGACGTCCCACCCACCTGCTGACCTCTCCACCCTGGGAGCGCAGAGCACAGGGGCCTGGGCTCGGGGTGGGCACCTCCAGCGACAGGACTCTGAAAAGCCAAGTACCCTCATGAGCATCAAGTTCCCTTGGTTAGGGTGGGAAGCCCAGCGCTGCTGGGGCTGCGAATTAGTGCGGGAAGAGAGCCGGGAACTCCCTCCACGACAAACCAGCCCTCCATCCTTCCATCACCCTCCCTCTGGCTCCGGGAGCGCCACACACTTACATCCGCTCTCCTTCTCCATCCTAAGCCTTCTTCCTACAAATAAGTTCCCTTCTTCAGAAGCCTTCAGTTAGTGTGATTTTTCTACCTTTCTGTAAAGTTAATTGAGTTTTCATACAATTGATAACATGCCAGAGTTTTTCCCCTCCTGGGAAGGACTCCTTTCTGAGCACCTTTGCAGAGTTATTTTGAGGAACAAAAACATTCAGGTGGCTAAGGAGAAAATAAAGGGAGAGGCTGTTGTCCCCTCACCCCCATGCCCGCTCCTGCCCCGTGTCTCACCTACACCCGCTTCTCCATCCTTCCCCTTTCTTCGTTAACAGAATGCCGGTTGGTCCAGATCTGGGCAGCGGTCTCTAGACCTCAGCACAGTTAATCCTGACCTCAGTCTGAGGTTTTTAGTCCTGACTAATCTAACCCATTGCTGGTAATTCATCCCTAGGCCAGGAATTGGTCTAGGACCAGCTAGCTGTCATAATCTGACAATGTGATGAAAATGAAAGTCGGTAAGCTGGTTACCAGGGATGACTTTGTTTTCTGGATAAAAAAGGATAGGCTTGGGGCCAGACATGGTGGCTCACACCTGTAATCCCAGCACTTTGGGAGGCTGAGGTGAGTGGATCACCTGAGGTCAGGAGTTTGAGACCAGCCTGGTCAACATGGCAAAACCCCATCTCTACTAAAAATACAGAAATGAGCCAGGTGTGGTGGCTTGTACCTGTAATCCCAGCTGCTCAGGAGGCTGAGGCAGGAGAATCACTTGAACCTGGGAGGTAGAGGTTGCAGTGAGCCAAGATCGCACCACTGCATTCCAGCCTGGGTGACAGAGCCAGACTCCATCTCTCTCTCTCTCTCTCTCTCTCTCTCTCTCACTCAAACACACACACACACAAACACACACAAAAGGATGGACTTAGACGCCCAGCTCTGCTTTCCTTTAGCTCTTGCCTGTTTTTTTGTTTGTTTGTTTAACTGGAGCATGGATGTGATGCTGGAGGTACAGCAGCCTGCTGCAGGCAGGAGGCGGCAACGTGGAGATGAAAGTCGACTCACTGAGGTTACTGGAGCAGGACGTTGGGAGACCCCTAGGTTCCTGGACAGTACAAATGAGAGTGATGGCAGCCTTGGGCTCTCCACCTCCAAACTTTTTCTATGTGAGAAAAATAAACCCCAACGTGTTTAAGCTGCTGAGACTCAGCAATCTGTTGCTTGTAGCCTAAAGCATTCCTGCACAATCTCTCTGCCTTGATCTGTTCTGTGGTTTCATTTTCCTCCCCTTTGATGCATTTCATGTTGCAGGGAATGAAAAACACAAATCACTTTTTTTTCTAGGTCATTACCTCAAAGAACAATTGCACACTGAGATCTCCTGTATCTCGGAAGATCTTCCAGCATCCCCTATATCTTAATAGAATGCATAACTTGAAGTTAAAAAAATGCTTACCAATAATAATCATGAGGCATTACTTAGCTCTCTGCAGTCTAGGAAAGTCCTACAGAGCTCAGCTGCATTTTCATCTAGCATAACAAACCCTGAGTGTAAACGCTGGTCAACGGATGCCAGTATCTCCAGTGGAGACAGAGGCAGATCCTACCCTGAGGACCAAGAATCATCATTTCCAAGAGATGAGGCTCTGTGCTCTGAAGAATATGCTTTTATGAAACTGATATTGACACTAGGCATGTGTGTTGTTAACAATTCTCTAACACCATCAGAAGATAGCCGTGTTCAGTAGGAAATGCAGTAGCCTGGGTCCTAAATGCGTTCTTAGTTATTTAGTAGCCAGAACTGCAATTATTTTTGCACCAGCCTAATACTCGGTACCCTCTTCGGTTTGCATCCAGTCCGTTCGGTCTTGAAATCTGAGCACTGCTTCCAGTCTTCCCTCTTCCAGCCAAATCGGATCCGTATCCGGAAGTAAATAATTCATGGGAAGTCCCTACACAATCTCTCTGCCCCGATCGGTTCTCTGGTTCTATTTTCCTCTCCTTTGATGCATTTCATGCTGCGGAGAATGAAAAGCAAACACAATGACTTTTTTCCTGGGTCATCACCTCGGAGAACAATTGTGCACTGAGACCCCCTGTATCTTCGAAACGGATATTTTAATACAACTTGTTTTCATAAGTAGTCCCTTCTTTGTGGGGTGGTTTCAGTTACAATAAAAAGGGAAACTCAGGAACTGTAATTCATTATCTCCGATTGGGACACAAATGCCAGCATCTTTCCTTGAAATAACAGCTTTTAGTATCTGAAGTCTTCCTAACATTCTAAAAAAGGTCATGACAAGGAAGTAAAAGTGCTTTGAATTCATAAAATATGCACATTTTTATATATGCATGAGGAAGACATAAGTCCTTGATGACTTCTTTTGCTTTTATGTTCCTCTATTGATTTTTAGTTAGAGATGACTTTAGGTACATACAAATATGAAATGTATTCATCCCAATTCAAGTAAAATGCATTTCCACATGTGTGATTAGCGAGGTTTAATAACTTAAATAAGTTCATTGTGGTGGAAACTTTCTTTAATCATTACATGAAATTCTATTATTTGTTTTGTTGCTGATTTTGGTTTTCCTAGAAGAAAGGATTTTGACTTTCCTTTCACTGCTGGGTGCTCATCACTGAGTAGAATGCCTGGGACGGAGTAAGCGCCCACTCAATATTTGTATGTATTAATGACAGTACGGTCAGTGTGGCTTCTGTAGCACTGCATTTAATTCCATATTCACTATTTAAAAAAAAAAAGTTTGGCTTTTTCCTGAACTCTAACATTCTACAAAATTTCATAATTCCTAGATTCCAGCAGGATTTATTCATAAAAGATGTCTGTTCTTTGGGTGTCGTCGGGATGAAAGCACAAGGTTACTTATTTGACCTGGTGACTGTGAGCCGTGGCCGCCCTGGGCTGGTTCCATTCGCTTGTTCACTCGCCCACACTCACTGCAGCTGCCCGTGTGTTTATTTTGGTCATGTATTTCAAAGGACCATTTCTGCCCTAAAGTAAACAAACATAATGGAACAGCTGTGACTGATAAAAACTCCCAGGCATAATCATCACCCTCTTGTACATATCCTGCGGTTTCAGATTTAATTTAACATTTTTTCCCTTAACTCTTGATTCACGATTGGTACTGTGGAGTCCACGGAAAATGACTGCAAGCCCGTTCTGTCCCCTGCGGGGCACAGATGAGGGAGAATGTTGGAAGCCGTCCTCCTTCCTGCGTGGGCAATGGGGATGCTGGCTGCGGGCTGTGGGATGCAGGGCTGCACTCCCCTGGTGCAAAGGTTGCTGGAGCAGTGAGTGCGTGGGTGGGCGAGGCAGGCTGCAGTGTCCCCAGGCTGCAGGTCCCACAGGGAGAATGGGCCATGGGTGGATGCTGGGGGCCAGGCATAGGTCTGGACAAGGAGCCTTGTGAGAGACACCCCCACATAGCTAAGGGTGAACACTGAGACCACTAGGCTTCTCAGGTCACAGGGAGGACCACGGTGGCTCTTGGCTGGACAGAGCCTAGAAGCTGTCCCCCCACAGCCTGGTGCTGGACAAGGGCTGCACCCCTTTGTCATCCTGGCCACACAGCGGGTGCAGCCATCCGCCTCATATATTGTAAAAGATCTCTGTTCTGACGGAAGCTGTGAGATCCCCAGCATCGTATTTGTTCTATGAATGCTAGATTGCACCTTATTTATATCTGAAAAAAATGCTCCTTTCCCAAATCATTCATGAGCTTTGGAATTCCTTACAGACCACAAACCATGGATACTTTTGATAGAACTAACACATTGTGGTGGATCAGCGACGCATTTAAAAATTGAGACATTCCTCAAAACATTCCGTGTCTGATCCATATGTTACCATGTGGTAACATACAGTCCCATATGAACCATCAATCCCACTTCTGGGGATAGACCCAAAGTAATTGAAAGAGGAGACTCGAAACGATATTTGGATGCCCGTGTTCACAGCACATTATTCACAAAAGCCAATGATTCCGGTGGTGGGAACACCCCAAATGACAACCAACAACTGAGTGTACAAACAAAATGGAGGTCACACAACGATGTGAATGTACTTAATGCCATTGAAATGCAATGCACACTTAAAAATAGCTTAAAATGGTAATTTTGTAAGTATATTTTACCACCAAAAAAAAAGCTGAAACAAAATAAATATTTGCAAAAGAAATTCCAGAAAATTCTTATGATGATGAATAAAGGTCAAGTGATTATTAATTAAGTCTCTGTCCCTTGAGACTGCATACCTTACACTCCTTTGAACACCGGATACGTGTGCATGGAATTCCTGCATCGGCTGGGAGCCTCCTGCCTCTTGTTTTATGTGAGAAACTTCCTCAAAGGATCCCACTTTCCTACCTCCAGTTCCATGCTCTACTAACATCCCAAGTCCTCTACGGGATTTTTGGGCACGCCTGTGTACTTGAGTCACAGGGCCCCCTGCAGCTCCTGTCTGTGACTCAGCCTGTGGTGTCTTGTCCACTCCCGTACCCACCTGCGAGCAGAACTTGGCACTTCCACGGGTTTCCTTAGAAACAGGACCAAGACAGTGGTCAAGATAAGACACTCACATGCACGTGTGATTCGCCCCTCACGGATTCTCCCCTGCTTCACTTATGACAGCTTTGCCATGTATCCTGAGGGCTGGCTGGCAAGCCCATCCCACTGCTCTTTTTCCAGAACCTCCTGATGATTCATGAGCTTCGTACTTAATCGTGAATTGCAGAAATCTTCTTGGAGTTTTTGTTAGAATTTCACGGAATTTGTAGATTAATTTAGGGTACAGTTGATGTCTGTGGCGTCTTCTCAGCAATTAATGGGATATTTTTTCTGTATTATCTTAAGGTCTGATTTTTAAAGATCCTTCCTTGTCGTCTTATAGTTTAGACAGGCAAAGCACACTCCCTGTTGGATTTGTTCTTAGGGGTTTTTCATAGCTTTTGCTGATATTGTGCAGGAGGGCTCCTTTTCTGTTACATGTTCTGGTTGGTTACTGGCGCTGTATAGGAAAGCACCGATTGCAGTATATGTTGATCTGATGTCTTGGTCCCTCAGGGCTGTACAACAGAAACACCATAAATTGGGTGGCTTGCAAACAACAGACATTTAGTTCTCACAGTCTGAAGGCTGGAAAACCCGAGGCCAAGGTGTCAACAGACTGAGTGCCTGGTGAAGGCTGACTTCCTGGTTCACTGTGTCTTTACATGGTGGAGCAGCAAGGCAGCTCTGGGATCCCTTTTAAGGCTGCTAATACCAACCACAAGAGCTCTGACCTCATGACCTAATAACCCCCAAAATGTCCACCTCCAAACACCAACACCCTCAGGATTAGGCTTCAATACCTGAATTTGGGAGGGATATGACCATTTGGTCTATAGAGATCTGCTATCCTGTCTCCTTGATGCATTCTTACTCATTCTCAAAGTCTGCGAGTTGGCCAAGGCCCCCGTGCCACACAACTCCAGGGAGCACCACACACACACATGCCTCCTATAGAAATGGCAGCTGTGAGGGGTGAACATCTAGGCAGCACTGCTTGATTCTCTTGGGTTTTCTATGTCGCTAATTGTATATCCGCAAAGAATGTCTTTTTTCCTCCTGTTTGAATTGTATTCCTTGTATTATTTTTCCTTACTATTGTATTGGCTGAAACTTCTGCTGAACGTGCTGCACGATAGGATAATAAGCACATTCGATTTTTTTTTCTGACTTTAATGAAAACACTTGTGCAACTTTATCATTCAGAGTGGTCATTGCTATAGATTTCTTTTTTATCAAGGAAATGTGCTTTATTGAGTACTTTTTGATTCTTAGTTTCCAATGACTTTTGCTCTCAATCATGCACGTGTGTTTTTAATTCATCAAAGCCCTTTTATTTGGCAAATATTGAGATTCTTTGCTCTATAAACCTATTATTGGAGAGAATTACACTGATATATTTTTAAAATACTGACTCATCTCTGGATTACTGGGATAAAGACTGCTTGGATATGATGTATTCTTTTTAACTTTTTTCCTATGAAATATAAAGAGAAAATGCATAAAACATATATGTACGGTTTAATGAATTACTATGTATTGAACACCAGAGTCATCACCTTTCAAGAAAGTGACAGAGTCTCTCTCTGAATGCCCCTTCCCAGTCACAGTTCCTTCTCACCCCTTCGAACAGTCACAATCTCAACTTTGATTGTACCTGCTTTCTCATTTTCTTTATACTTTTTAGCCTAAATATGGATCTCCAAACACTATAATTTTATTTTGCCATTTTTGGCCTTTATGTAAATGGAATCAAGCATGCAGTTCATTTTGCTTGTCTGGCTTCTCTCCCGGCCCTTCTGCTGTCTGAGTACTTGTAGTGGTTTGTTTTGTCTATTGCTTGTATTGGTTCTCATTCATGTGGTCTTGTTTACTTATCTGCCTGGTTGTCTTTACCTGTGTAGTGAAGAGTGTATTGTTGTTTATTTTTTCAGGAAAAAAATGAGAACTGTTGTATATTTTCTTCTTTCAGAGGAGTTTCATTTACGTGTGAATCACCTGTGAGCTCACTATGAGTCACTGGCAATCTAGGATCACTTTAATCTAATTTCAGGGCTTGAGAGATTATCTGCATCATTCTGCTGATTCAGAGCCAGATCCTAAGATTTGCTTCCTCCAGTTCACCCTAACTTCTAGGAAGTGGTGTGCTGTAACCATGAGAGCTGACTGTGCACTGTT
Source organism: Cacajao melanocephalus (assembly GCA_963573385.1). Classification (NCBI taxonomy): domain Eukaryota; kingdom Metazoa; phylum Chordata; class Mammalia; order Primates; family Pitheciidae; genus Cacajao; species Cacajao melanocephalus. The sequence continues at coordinate 64,891 of CAUYLG010036970.1, forward strand.
TTCCCAGCTCTGTGTCCAGTGATGTCATACTGGCAGCATGAAGTATTTACAGTAGGAGTATTTACACCGTGGCAGTTAGCAGGTTGCAGACGAGGGCTTTGTATCTTGGATAGCCAGTTGCTAAGAATTTATTACTACAAGGCTGCTCCTAGGGTTCAGCCCTTTGAGGTTTCTACCTAAAATGTAGGGTTGTTTTACAGCCTTCCTGGCCTGGGAAGACCTCAGATGTTAAATTTTTCCCATAAGCCTGGCAAGGCTGAAACATACAACCCAGCCTCTCAACACCCTCTTCCACATAGCAAAGGATCATCTTGGCAGAAGTAAACTTAAAAACTAGTCTCACTTGGGTCGTCCCCATTTTGCCAATTATGAATAGAGGCAACATAAAGCTTTGTGCATAGGTTTTTGTACAAACATGCGTTTCAATTTCTCCAGGATAAACACAGTGGGGTTGCTGGGTCATCTGGTGAGTGTAGGTTCAAATTTGCAAGGGGCCCCAAGTAGTTTTCCAGCATAGTCGCACCATTTTGTATTCCCACGAGCAGTAGATGGGAGGTCCAGTAGCTCTGCATCTTTATCAGTACCTGGAGATGTCAGGTGACATATGCATATACGTATTTATTTTATCTTTTATTTTAGCAATTCTGACAGGTATGTAATGGTGCCTCGTTATGGTTTTAATTTGCATTTCCCTAATGCCTAGTGAGGCTGAGGATCTTTCTGTGGGCTTCTTTTCCATGGGTATATCCTCTTTGGTGAAGTGTCTGTTTAAGTCATTTACCCATTTTTAAAAGGGCTTATTGGCCGGGCGTGGTGGCTCATGCCTGTAATCCCAGCACTTTGGGAGGCCGAGGCAGGTGGATCACTTGAGGTCAGGCGTTTGAGACCAGCTTGGCCAACATGGTGAAACGCTGTCTCTACTAAAAATACAACAACAAAAAATTAGCCGGGTGTGGTGGCATGCACCTGTAATCCCAGCTATTCAGGAGACTGAGGCAGGAGAATCGTTTGAACCTGGGAGGTGGCTGCAGTGAGCTGAGACTGTGCCACTGCACTTCAGCCTGGGTGACAGAACCAGACTCTGTCTCAAAAATAAATAAATAAATAAATAAATAAATAAATGGGATTATTTGTTCTCTCACTGTTGGGTTTTGAGTGTTTTTAATATATTTGACATAAATCCTTTGTTGGATATGTGATCTGCAAATATTTGTTTTCTCTTGCTTATGTTTTATTTAACTTCTTTTTGTTTCTTCCATTGGCTTAGACAAGTAGATAAATGGAACATAAAAGAGAACTCAGAAGAAAAACCCATGTATGCAACAGCTTCTATACAGGTACCTAGGAAAGAACTAAATGGTTTCCCATGGTACCTATCGTTATGAGGACCTTTGGGAACTTGATGTTGAGTGGGGTCAAAGGTCAAGGTGACTGTAGTTTTTTCTGTAATGCTTGACATTTTTATTAAGAGAAAGTTTTTTGATGTACTTATGAAGAAACACACTAATGTGTGAATAGAATCTACTATCTACTATGACCAATATGCCCCGACATAAGGGACCTTTAAAATCAAGAAAGCAAGAGATATTCAAAAACAAAAGAACATTTTAAAAATCAGAATTAATATATTTAGCTTTCTGAGAAGGCTGTTGTACACACACACACACCCCAAAAAGCACATGACTAAAAATGTTCAGCTGCCAATGAGAATGTGTCACATTAACACCAGTCTCCGCAGACGGAGTGAGTCAGATACGCTTCACACACCCTCTGAGCCCCTTAGGCATGGCGGCCCATGGGCCCTCAGACTTTTGTTCTGCACCAGGACCAACTACTCACTTGCCCCAGGAGAGCCAGGCACCCTCGGATTGTTGCTGTACATGCTAAGTGACCAGCTGTGCAGCTGGAGTTCCTGATTTCCCTTCCCCCTCCCACCACGTCACAGGGCATGTGATCAGGCATCCTGAATGACTGCCCAGGGGGTCTGAGGATGACACCTGCAGTCCAATGAGTTCACAGTTTGTGGGGCAAATCTCTGACTAATCAGAAACAGGAGATGAGAGAGAGGTGGGGAGGAAAATGCTTTCCCCTTTCTTGCTCACAGACTGTTTTTAAGACATTGATCTCTACAGCTCAGCCAGAGACATCCCATATGTCCAGCTGGACATGTCTGCCAAATACCCTCCATGTCCATTTGTGAGACAGTGGGTGAGGTGGCAATACATCATCCTGCCTTTCTTCTTATCCTAACATGGCCCATTGCCAGAGTTCTTTACTGACAATACAGAGTTCTGTTGCAAACCGAGCACCAGCACTCAATCCTTGTCTCAGGCTCAGCCCAAGATATGAGATAGCATGTACTTTTCTCATTTAGCAAAAAATCTGGAGGTAACCAGTCTAGGAGTAGTGAGGTGTCTTTAAGGACCCACCCTCTTTCTGCCTTCCTACTCCACCATTCTTCATATGTGGCTTTTGTCCTCACCATCGCAAAAAGGCTGCTGTAACTCCATACCTTTCATCTACATTTCAGGAAGGAAGAAAGGGGAATGAAAAGGAAATAAATAGCTGTGTTCTACTAAGTCTTTTTATTCTTTTTATCTTTTTATTCTAGATGGTAGGCACTGTTCAGGTGTCACATAGCAACTACAACATTGAGGAGTAGTTCAGAAATTTTCTTATTAATTCCTACTTTTTATAGTAGGGACAGATTAGTAAGAAGGAGGTTTAGAATGGGACTTGAGTGCCAGCTATAGGATTTGTTGAAAGTGGGGGTGGGAACCAAGAGCAGAAACTTACTTTGCACAGCTCACAACACATGATAGACTTCATTCGCTTCATCTTCCTGCTCTCAACCCAGGGGAACACAAATGCTTCTTCTTGCTTCCTGCAGAATAAGTTTTCTCTCTTTCTTCAGAACTAAAAAGTGGGGTTCTATAGTCGAAATTTAAAGAATCATTTATCTTAAACAATGTTAAGTAAACATTTAGAAAGTGAGGGATTTCACGTAAGCACCTAGATTTCCTTGAAAAAATTGGAAGAACTGGCCAGATTCCTCTCAAAATTGACTAGTGCTAAAGGGTGACTCCCCACTATAAGGTGGTGCAGGTTAGCAGCCACATCTCCAATGGCCAGCACCAGCTTGGGGCTGTCTGAGGCTATACCTATCCACTGGCTTCTGGGGGATTCTGTGTTCCCACTGGGTCTTGGATGCAGCTGAGCCCTCTCCTGTAATGACTTGCCTTCTGCAAGAAAGTTTGCAGTAAAAGAGGATTGTGCCCTAAATTCAGCTCTGATTCTAGCTGCTAAGAAATTAGCTGGGCAAGGTGGTGCATGCCTGTAATCCCAGCCACTCAGGAGGCTGAGGCAGGAGAATTGCTTGAACCCAGGAGGTGGAGGTTGCGGTGAGCCAAGATGGCACCACTACACTCCAGCCTGGGCAACAAGAGTGAAACTCCATCTCAAAAAAAAAAAGAAAAGAAAGAAGAGAAAATTGTGTTCCCTCTTTCCTTGTTGCATATGCTTAAAACCTGGGCCCATAACTCCTCAGAGTGATTTTAAAGAATCTGATACAATAAAAAATCTAGAATTAGTTCTTGAAGAAGGAGGTCACAGTATATGAAGGAACAATGACTTCACCATCAGGACCAGGTCATTCCTTTTAAAAATTCAACATATTCATTGACAGGCATTAAAGATTCACAATTGATTACCTACATTCATGTGTGTAAAACATCACTCATTGTTTTTCTTATTATTTTTTTCCTATTTACTTTCATTTATTTCAAACAGGAACACCTCGTAGAGGCAGCACCTGGATGGACTTTGCAATACTGATGAACCCACGAAGTTGACAAAGGAGGGTTCTGACAGGTGCAATTAAATCAAAGAAAGTGTTGTCTCATGGCCTTTTATTTTTGTCTTGCATTTATTTTGAAAGATCCAGAACTGTACATGAAAACAGCATTTTCAGCTCTCCTCCATTCCCTTTTTTTGGCTTTTGGAATATTATAAAGAATACATCTCCTATTGTATAGTGAGAGGTAAGATGGTATTTTACAATGTATTCGACACATCCATGTGTGACAAACGCCTGATGAAAAATTATTTCTAAATTGTACGGAGGTGTTTTTCTGGGTTTTAAAGTTTGTAATCAATTTTACTATAGGCTAATTGGAAAATGAAAAATATATTTTATGTAAAAATATATTTATATAAACAATATAAGGACAGAATATAGAATATTGTTATGTAGTGTCTGATGAGGTTTATGTGACTGAGCATTCTGAGAAAACAGCCTGGTCATAGTGGACATCCTCTTTCTGCATGACAAAGCCTGTTCTTTCTGAAGAATCGTGAATGTGAAGAATCAGTGGAAGCATCCCTGTATCATACCCCATCACTGTGTCACACGATTATGCAGGAAAAACTCCAATAATCATATTTCAACCTAACTAAAGTATTGTGGTCTCAGATTCTCCAAACAGATACATCTATTCACATCTTTTCTTGTGGGATGACAAAGAACGTTACATATTGAGCCAGCAGTAACTGCAAATGCTGTTTTGAGCTGAGATGCGGCAGGGGCCTGTGACTTTAGATATTAATAAAGTTACGGAAGAAGGTGAATTTTAGAAGGTAATTAGTCACGAGGCAGGGCCACATTTATCTTGTAACAATGTCACCGCGTGTTCTGTGACGCACATTTGACAGAGGGGTGTCAGACACCAACAAAGTCCTGCATCTGCACATGTCAGGCCTTCCCTGCCGGGGACCTGGCTTTGGCTCTCAACACCCTTGGGGTGCTGGTAGCTTCGTGTTTCTCATTCATAAAAATTTCATAAGTGAGAGTAGCTTTGGGCAGATCGAGAGCAAGCAGAGAGACTGTACCAGCTACTCGTTTCATTCTGAATAATTTCCCCAGCCAGTTTCCGGTGTTTCTGTAAATGTGGAACTAACTGGCTTAATTCAACGTTTTCTGGGGAATTGAGTACCGAGAGTCAGAAGTTCTGTGAGATGTTCACACAGCATTCTGTGTTTCATTTCCTTAGGGATCTTCTTTAATGACTGTGTTTTTTAAAAAGTGAGAAAAAGCCAAGTGAAAAGGAACAAGGGAAAGAAAGGAAAAATCCTCTCTCCGAAATCACAGGCAATCTTGGAGACATTTTAGTCAAGACGTGTTTCTGAAGCTTTTCATCTGCAGCTGCACGAGGCGGGATGCTGAGCCACCGCAATCCAAGCCCTTTAGCAGGCGAAGCTGCGTGTGCACAAAATCGCCTCCTTGTCACGTGGCCCTCTCGGAGGCTTGATGTGGGGAGAATTCTAGGGAGGATGACTGCTCATGGACTTCGGGTGCTGTGTCGTGCGGAGGCCTGAGGGCATGTCCGCCTGTCTGCACTGCACACCCGGAGTGCTTACCCGGCAGGCAAGACTGAGGGTGAGGTTAGGGTGCCATGTGGCTCTGTACCCCATTGGTCACCTCCAGCAGGCCGGGCACTGTGGCCCCTTGGCCTCCGGGACCCTGGGAAGGAACATGTTGGCCTGAGTTTGCTGGTCCTGATGGGGAAGAGTCAGAGTTCCCTGAGAGCCTGTCAGGAGGAAAGAAGGGATGCTGGAGTGAAAGGGAGGAAGCAGGTGGCAGAAGAGGCCTCGAGGGGGACGTGTGGCCATAGGTGCAGGAGGCAGCGGGAGCCTGGGCCACTGGGGCAGCAGGCCTGAAGGGCTTCACTGCCACCCTGGCCGGGGAGGGCCCCTGAGGCAGGCACTGCACCCCTGTATGCAGTCAGGGATGTGGTGGGGAGGCTCAGGGATGTCCAGGGACCCCCTAAGCCACAGATCTGGGCCGTGTTTCCTCTTTGTACCTGGCTGCTGAGTCAGACCGCACACAGAGCAATCCCAGAGCAGGACTCAGGGGTGCTCAGAGAGTTCTCACCCCTAAAACTCCACTGCGGCACCCCCTCTACCCCAAGGCCTCCGCCGTGCTCAGGTGTGTGGATGGTTAAAGCCCTGGCCAGTCCCCGTGGCCCCGTGTCTGTGTTCCCCATGGACCTTGACTCTTAGAGGCAGGCAAGAGCCCATCCTGCCTAAACCCCAGCTCCCAGCTGAGGGTGGGAAGAAAGCAGGGCTCCCTCAGTGCTGTCTAATCAGTGGGGATGCACCAGCTGCCCTTGCTGGGCCCAGACCCTTGGCTTCTTCCTGCATGATCCCTAGGCCTCCTCCCAAGGCGCTGGTGCTCAGCGTTCCTCAGCAGGTGGACAGAAAGGTGGGACGGCATCTTCCTAGGGACCTTGCCCAGCCCTGGGTGCTGCTGTTGCTTGGGAAAATTACTGCACTGCATTTTAGAAGCATCTCTAAATCCCCAAATCCATCACCACGTTGCCCACCCTGGCCCAGCTTTTGCAAAAGGGCAAAGAAAAGAGCAGGTGCAAGTCAATCCGCAGAGTCGCAGCCGTTCTGCTCCCCTCAGCTTCCACCTCGGGCTCACCCGGGGAGCTGAGCCGCACCGGCTCTCTCTTTTGTCTGAAACAAGCAGCAGAATTGTTTTGCTCGGTGTTGTCGACAGCCGCCCACCGTGCTGCAGGGAGGAGGGAGAGACACATGTGGATCAACAATGAGATGGGCCCTGGCCTGGGCCGGGATGCCCAGCTTGGGGAGTGCAGCTTTGGTCTGGCAGGCGGGCCTGGAGAACAAAGCCAGTCCCCTGGTCCCTCCTCGGCTGTGCCCAGCTGCACTCACTCTGAAGCTGAATCTTGGCAGTTGTGCTTCTTCTGCTGGCAAAATGAAGATGGCAGGCCCCCTGGGTCTGAGCTGTTGAATGCCACGCGGACAGGGGCCTCTCCTTCCCCTGCTGGCACGGGCTGCTGGAAACCTGCCAGCTCCGACTCTGAGCCGCGCCCCCAACAGACAGCATAATGGGACCCAAATCAGACCCCTGTGAGCCAGGCAGTGACTTAGGGTCTCTTTGATTGGTGGATGAGGCACAAATAAACAGAAAATATCTATAAACTTCTTTTAGTTGGAGTCAGAAGTGGGCTTTATTTGTATTACTCCTCCCTGGGGGGTGGGGAGGGGAGGATGACAACCTATTTTTAAAGGCTCAAGTGGGAAAGTCTTCTTGCAGCTGTGAAAACACTCGCTGGGGTCAGCCCTCCCCACCTCTCTGCCCCCGAAGGCTCTGTTAGCCGCAACGGGGAAGGGGACGTGGTCTCCTTGCGAGGGGCTCCCGCCGGGTTCTAGGGCGGCAGGGAGTGGGCCAGTGTTTAGACCAAGGTGGGAACTAAACATTGGTGGGAACACGACGGAGAAGCGTAAAACCTGGAGAGATTTCCGTGTCCTCCAGTGGGTCCCGGAGTGATCTCAGGCTTCAGTGGCAGCACTTCGCTTTCATTTTTCCAACAGCGAGTGCATTCGCAGCGCCCTGAGGTGACCGAGGCTGACTCCTCGCAGGGAGGGATGGCTCTTGTGTTTCACGCATTTGTAGCATGGCCCTCGTAAGAGTGGGCCTTTACTGGAAAACTGGACACACGTCATCTGGGGCACTGAACACATGTCCATGGTAAGTTGAAACGCAAAGGAGCCCTTGGATCGCTGCATTTTGGTTTGGAACATCTGGAAGGCTCCACTGCTACATTTTCTAAACTACCAACTGCCACGACACGGAGGCTTCTCAGCCCCAGCCAGTTCCTAGGATAACACTCTGGGAGGCCTGCGATTTGCACAGTATCACCCCCACATGTGTCTTCTCTCTCAGTCCCCGGGTGCTGGGGGAGGGAGGTGGTGGCCGGCACGATCCTGTTTTACGCAGGAAGAAACAGAGGCCCCGCCCAAGACCCCTCATTTCTGCAAGTCAAATTTCATCCCAGATACAGAGAGGCACCTCGCGGTGACAGGGACAGCATCTGGAGAGGATTTCCTTCTTGTTCCTGGGCGTGAGTTAAGGGCTCTGCTACCTCTTGTGCTCGTCTGCGGTGATTTTAATGAACAGCTATGGACACATGACCCTTTTTGCAGGTTTTCTTCAGCAAGCTGTGACCACAGGCTCTCTCTTCCCTCATGCCCGGAGGGAGCATGGTTCGCTGTAGGGGCTGGGCAAAGTGGACGTCATCAGTGTGATCCACCCACTCCTCCCCCAAAGGCCGACTTTCCGCTGACCATTATTTTGGATTATCTGAGTTTTGGGCCTTCTCTGGCAAGTCACTGGGTATCTCTAAGCCTCAGGCTCCCCTTTGCTCACAGGGAGAGTGCCAGGCAGGCCCTTCCCCCCAGGGCATGGGGATTAAAGGAGCTACCGCGCGCACACTGCTCACCCTCCGGGCACAGTTGTATTACGAGACGGTGCAGTGCACAGAAACAAAGGAGTAAGAGGCGGGGAGCCCAGGGGAGGGCAGGCAGGACAGCTGCCCAGGGGAGGGCAGGCAGGACAGCTGCGTGAGCAAGGCTGCACGCGAGCCCAGAGGCCGGCGTGCACACAGACAGAGCAGAGACAGGGCGCTCCATGCCCAGATCAAGACTTCAAACTTTGGGTCGGAGGCATCTTGCCCTGGAGCCAGGGGTTGCTGGCAAATGTTTATGAACCAGCTGTCCGGGTGGGGCCTGTGGGCGCATTCATTCGTAGTGTCTGCCCATGTCTCTGGTGTAAACACTCCCATCTCAGCAGAGGTCAAGCTATGGAGACGATGCCATTGAAAGCAGAGATGGGAAGATGCGTTGTCGGCTTTGGGGAGCCCAAGCGAACTCCGGGACAGCCCTGGAAAGGCATCTGACACCAGAGCCGGGGCCCAGGGTAAAGTCTGCTGAGCCTTTGCAGTCCCTGTCTCACAGGCTCCCTCAATAGCCCACACATGGGGGTTCCTGAGCGCAGGAACAAGCGGCCTCCAGCACACGGCTGCCTGGAGTGCATCTTGGTCTGAATGCTGGATGTGAACAGAGAGGGAAGTGGCTTGTCTTTCAGCTGCCTCCTGGGTCACAGCGCTCCAGGATCTGGTAGAGGCAATCGAGGCAATCATGGCATCGTGGCATGGAAGGTGCTATAGAAACCATTTTGTTTCATCTCTCTGTCAAAGCAGGGATCTCTTTCCAAAGAGACTCTCTTGGGAGGCGGCCCTCCAGCTCTCTGCCTTCCACGGGACTCTGGCACTGCTGGCAGCTTGATTCCTTGGAGAAGTGTTCCTGTATTGAGCTGAGGGCAGTCTCTCTTTGCTTCCACCTTCCGCTGTGGCTTGGCCGTCCGTGGCTCCTCCTGCATCTCCTGCGAAGCACAGTCAGTGTGTGACAGCAGCTCTCCTGGGCCCTGGGTTTTCTCTCCTCTGGCTCAGCTTGGCCAGTCCTACTCAACAGCCATGGGCTGCAGCTCTCACCTGCTGGAGCTTCAAAAGCCTCTTCAGAGCATCACCCTAAGCCAATAAGGGTCCTCAGGACTGGGAAGAAGGTGTCTTTGGGGCCCTGTTAATTAACATTCCAAAATCACCTTCCTGAATCTAAATGTATTCCTCTACATACACAGATAAGCAACCAGGACAACTTTTACAACCCTACACAGGTGTATGATTTTTTTGTATTAAAAGAGAGCTGCACAAATTGCCCAGAATACAGACCAGGGGCTGCCTCCATCCTGCCCACCCACCTCTTAGCCCTTTGCTGCCATTTTGCCCTTTTGGTGGCCTTGGTACCCTACCCTTGACGTCCTCTGCCGTTCTACCTTTTCACTTCCCTTTGCCCTAATTGCTGGCCAGTGCCGCCTGCCCAGAGCTCCTTGCTGTTGGGTTCAGCTGCCTTCTTGGTCTGGAGGCCTCTAACGTGAAATCATTGAAGGCCGAGCCCGAGAGGGAGGTCTTTCAGAGACTGTCCATGTTTGCTCCAACCTCCGGCGGCTCTGAGAACCTTCTGCACTCACAAGCTGCACCACTCTGCTGACCCTCAGGCTACGCCACTCTGCTGACCCTCAGGCTACAGCCTGTCCTTGCCTCTCCTGGAGTTGGGGCACCCAGAGCTGGCAGAAGGCAGCGGGGTCAGCACCCCTCCTTTCTGTGTCGCCAAGGCCTTGGCATCAGCTCATCAGGCCTTGGAGGGTGACATGGGGCTGGGACTTCGTGTTTCACTCTGACGCGCACAGCCTCTGGGCTCCTAGAGCTGGAAGGACTCCATTGCCCACAGCTGAGTGCTGGCCGCACGCGCGTGTGTCTCTCCTTCCCAACTCCTGCCTCATCTGTTAGCCCTTCCAGGAAGGCCATGGCGGTGTTGTGACTCACAGGGGCAGGAAATACTGGATCGCACAGCCATCACTCATCCTCCGTGGACGCCTGACCTGCTCTTCTTCCATCCTTGGGAGTCAAGGATGTGAGTTTTGGAGTCAGATGGGTTGGGTCCTACCCTGGCTCCTCCACCTACGACCTGCGTGTTTAGACCTTGTCAACTACGGAAAAGAACACATTGAGAGAAATGTGGAGTCATGGATGATGTGGAGTGAGCCAGCCAGGTCAAGAAACAGAGCAAAGCCAAGCCCCAGAGGCCACCTGCGATGACTCCCTAAGCGGATAAAACGCAACTGGAGATCTGCCGCTCTGACAGTAAAGCTCGGTTCCAGCCCCGCCAGTCCGCCGGGCGCTGCTTCATTCTGTCAGTGCCAAATGGGCACTGACTCTGCATCAGATGCAGCCGGTGGCAATCACTACCCACTCTACCCACTCATTCTTGGGTGAATCGCCCAGAGCAAGAGAAATCCAGAACCCGGGAATCTTCTACAGTTCTATACAAGGTGGACCCATTCAGCTACAGTAGCAGAGAGACAAATTTTAGATCCACCCTCTACATCAACAGCCTCCTAGTTTCTTGTTTCGGGGGACCTCGATTTCCGTGTCTTTGAAGGTGTTTCGTGACAGTCAGACTTCTTGCTTTGTGAAATCCAGTCCTAATCTCCAGGTCAATAAAGTGACTCATCTTTCAGCTTAACAATCCTTTTGTTCCAGGGAGAAAATAACTTCGACTGAGTGATAATCTATCTGTAAAAGGTTGCATCTGATTAGCCATTATTTTATCTTCCAGCAACACTTATGCTTTCATGTTTGAAGGAGGAAAATTTAGTGGGGGTGTGGAAGGGGAAGGATACATTTTTCTTGGCCAACCTCAAAGATGTCTGCTGGGATTGGTTCATTTTTCAGAATGCCTAATGCTTGGGATTGTGAAACATGCTCTGCCACCCAGCAGGTACCTCACGTTGCCTGCTGTATGCGGCAAACATGTTTTGCCCTCTTGCCAACCCGAGCATGTTGCAATGAGCTGGGCTGCTGTGTGATCCCTTCCAGCCGAAAGCATGTTCTGCACCAGAGAAGCTTGGTATTTGCATAGCAATTAGTTTGTATTCCTACAAAAATTTTCATGGATTCAAATTCTTCATAGAAAGAATGAACCAGAGAGTAAACTGAACCACAGATTAAAGGGCTCATGTCAGGCAATTCTTTGAACAGTTTTTTATGGTTTTGAACCATCATTATTTGTAATATTCTCTGAAAAGCCAGCAAATAATTGTTTTCCCCCTACTGATTTTGTTCTTCTCCTCTTAGCAAATATTGATTCTTTCCCCCCCTTCAAACTTGGTGCTGAATGGAACTGAAATTAACAGGGCTGCTTTTGTTTAATACAATGAACAAAAACTTGTGTTTGGAGAGTTCTAGTCCTGCCAAAACATCTGTGCAAGGCCCAGATGGCAACGGGGCTCTGGAAATAGGGCCTGTGAGTTAAATGCTCCTGCCGAGTCAGCAGAGGGAGTGAATATGCTGAATTTTTATAGGTCCTACAAAAATAGTAACTTTTGAAAACTTCTTGGCAACAGAGGGTTTTTTTTTTTTTTTTTTTTTTTTTAGAATGTGCTAAGATTGTGGGACTTCCCCATTAGATAACTAAGTAGAGAAAAGCCCAATTTATAATCAGAGAGTCTGTTTATAAGTACAGCTATAACTTTTGTCAGCTTCATTCTCAGCAGGTCCCAAACTGCCAAAGCTTTCAGCTTCTTTGGTAGGGTTGATGCCTGGAACATGTTTGCAAAATAGAAAAAGACCCTGATGGTTTTTTCTTTGACAAACAAAACTTGATGTGCCCGCTGCATACCAGGTACACTGACCAGCAAGGTGAAGATGGAAGTCTCTGTAGGAAGGATGAGGAAGGGAGAGTGTCAACTCATGATCTCTCCTGCAATTTATGGTTAGAGACTGTTTCAGGCCCTGGAACTAATTTTGTGATTTAGTTCCAAGAAGGCAAAATGTCTTCTCCTGGCTGTGGGGAGATAGTCCCCTTTGCCTTCTCAGAAAGCAGGTGTCTCTCAATTCATCATGGCAGAGGTTTTGAACTCCAAATCAATGGACTCTTACTGTTGGTATATTTTTGTACTTTGCTTCTTTTGTTCAAAATTATATTTGTGGGTTTTATTCAAGTGCAGCTGTTGTGGGTTCATTTTTACTGCTATACTGTCTTCTAGTGTGTAGAGTTCGGCACGATTTATTTGTCTCTTTTGTTTTCTGTGGGGATAACTTTGAACACTTTTTTGTGTGTTTATTGGCCATTTGGATTTTTTTTCTTTTTTGAAGTGCTTGTGGTAGTTTTTTGTCTGTTTTTCTATTTGGTTGTTTGTTGTCTTACTTTCACATTTGCCGGAGTCATTTATATGATCTGAAAGATGGTCACGGTGGGCTGCATGGGTTGCAGATACCTTCTCCTAGATCGTGGTTATCAGGGATGTTTTGGTGACTTTGGATGACTAATTTTAGTGTAGCTAAATATATCAATCTTTTTCTCCATGGGTAATATCTGCTTGTGTCTGGTTTAATAATTTTTTTCCATCCAGAGTTTGGGAAGATATTCTCATATTAATATAGTCTAAATAATTTATTGTTTTGTCTTTCCAGTTTAGACCTGTTTAGGGTGACCAGTCTATTTTTGCCTGAAGTGTGACTAGTTTTAACACTGAAAGTTCTGGAGACTCCTCAGTCCTGAGCAGGCTGAGACAGATGGTAACTTTACCTATCATCTAAGTGGAATTGATATTTTCAATATGGTGTGAGGTAGGGTGTAATTGAATGAATCGTCAATAGTTCTAGCATGAATTCTTAAAAATCCCACCCTTTATCTGCCTTAGCATATGATAAAAGTGGCATTTCAGCTGTCTGGGGATCACCGTTTGGTCTTATGTGACGATTTGTCTACCCCTTTTGTTGTGACAGAGGTCTTAATATCTAGGAAGGTTAGTCCTCCCATGTTACTTTTATTTAAGAATGTCTTGACTCTTCTTGGCCTTTTGTATTTTATATAAAGTTCAAAATCAGCTTATCAGTTTCTACAGGGGATTTGGGGATTTTGAATGGAATTATGTTGAATCTATAAATTGTTTTAGAAAGAACTGGTATGTTTATAGTAGAGAATGCTCCCACCCATCAACATGGTCTCTCTCCATTTATTCAGGGCTTCTTAATACATGTTATTACTTTTTCCATAGAGGCTGTATACATCTTTAGTTAGATTTATTATTGGCATTTAATGGTTTTGGATGCTTTTGTAGATGATATTTTAAAATGTATAATTTTATAACAATTGATTATATTTCTGTATATTGATTTAGTACCCACTCATTTTACTAAACTCTTATTAAATGTTATCTATGAATATTGGCAGTTTTGTTTTCCCTTTCTAATTCTTATATCTCTTAGTTTTTTCTCTGGTCTCACTGTGCTGACTGGGGCATCCAATCCCATTTGAATGCAAGTGTGAAATGTATATCCTTATGTTGTTCTTTATCTTGAGTATAAATATTTCAATATCTTGCCAATAAGGGTTCTGTTTCCTGTGAAGATTTTGAAATACGCTTTATCAGGTTAAGGAAATTCTGTTCTAATTTTAGCTTTTAAATAATAAAAAATATTGAATTTTATGAAACACTTTTCCTTACATTTATTGAGATAACAAATGTTTGCTTTTATTTTATTTGTTAATATGATACTTCATTACCAACCTTGCATTCCTGGTATAATTAAACTTGATTGTGATGCATTCTCCTTTGTATATGACGCTGTCTTTGCTTTGATAGCTTTGTTGTCATTAAAAAAAAAATTGTGTTGTGGGAAAATGAGATTAGCCTGTTTGTTTTCATTCTCATGATATCCTTTTTGGATTTTGCTAGCCAGAATGTAATAGACTCATAAAATGAGTTAGAAAGTGTTTCTTCTTTTTCTGTTTTTTTGTGTTTGTTTTTGCTTTTTTGTGTTTGTTTGTTTGTTTGTTTAGTTGGGTGGGGAGAAAGAGAGTTTGTAATTCTTTTTTTTTCTGAGTATTTGAATTTTCCAGTGAAGCCATCTATACCTGAAGGTTTGTTTGAGGTAAAAAAAGTCACTAATGATTGAGTTTCTTTAATGATTATAGATATAGGCTGTTTCTTTTTAAGCTTCGAAAAGTTTTTAGGAATTTCCTATTTTATCCAAATTTTTAGGTTTATTTGCACAAATTATTGGATATTTAAAAACTAATATTCTCTTATTACATTTCTCATATCTGTAGGATCTGTAGCAATGTCTCCTTTCTCATTTTTGATATGTGTATGCCTTTTCTCTTTATTCTTAATGGGTCTTGCTAGGACATTGACACTATTATTAATTTTTTTCAAATAACCAATGTATTTATATGCTTAATAAGTGTTTATTTTTCCCTTTATTAATTTGTGGTCCTATTAATATTATTTTTCTTGATATTTTTGTGATTTTTTTTTGAGATGGAGTCTTGCTCTGTTGCCCAGGCTGGAGTGCAATCTTGGCTCACTGTAACCTCCACCTCCTGGATTCAAGTGATTCTCCTGCCCCAACCTCCTGAGTAGCTCGGATTACAAGTGTGTGCCACCATGGCTGGCTAATTCTTGTATTTTTAGTAGAGACAGGGTTTCACCATGTTGGCCCGGCTGGTCTTGAACTCCTGACCTCAGGTGATCCACCTGCCTCAGCCTCCCAAAGTGTTGAGTGATTTATTTTAATAGTATATATTTTTTCCAAATGTCCTTAGATGGATTGTTAGCTTATTAATTTTCCCTTTTTTCTAAGATAAACATAAAAGGCTGTATGTTCTTCTATAAATGCAGCATTACATGCATCTCACAAGTTTTGATACATATTTGTTATTGTTCACTACAAATATTTTCTGATTTTTCTTGTGATGCTTCAAACAAGTGGGTTATTCCAAGCCATATTAATTTCCAAACATATGGAGATTTCTAGTTATTTTTGTTACGACTGTAGCTTAATCTTGTTGTGAGAGAACTTGCTTCTGTAGTTAAGGTCATTTCTTGGCATAGCATATACTGAATTGTTTTTGTATATTTTCTATGTATGTATAAAGACACACACACACACACACACAGACACAGAAAGAGAGAGAGAGAGAGAATGTGTATTCTGCAGTTAATGGATAACAGTGCTCCATAAGGTTATTAATTGTGTGTACAAATTGACATCCTTACTTAGCATTGATCAGCTTTATATATGTATTACCTAAAGAAGTGTGTCGAAATCTCCCATTATGAGCATGTATTTATCAATTTCTGAAGTTTTATTGAAATTTTCTTTGTATGTTTCAGTGCTGTTATGAAGTGCATACAAATGTATTGTCACATATTTTATTTCCATCTTTTTGAACCCCACAATACACTGTTGCAACCATTTAGTCAGTTTATTTATGTTCACTCACATATTTACATTCTGTACTCTTTTTTTGTGAATTAGATCTTTGAGATTCCTTTGTTTTCCCTTTAAATTTTCCCTTAGTAAAGTTCTGTTAGTGGCAAATGCTTTGTTGTGTTTCATTTGTTAGTTGTTTTATCTGAAAATGTCTTTATTTCTGTCTCATTCTTGAAAGATATTTACCAGTTCTAGAATTCTAGATTGATATTTCTTTTTCGATACATTGAAAATTTCATTTCACTGTTATCTGGCTTTTATTATGGTTAAAAATGATACAGTTAGCTAACTGATATTCTTTAGAACAAACTGGTCCTTTTTTTTCCTATTATAGATTTTTAGATTTTCTCCTTGTCTTTAGCGGAATAAAATTTTATTAAAGAGTGTGTCTAGTTGTGATTTACTTTTAAGTATTCTGCTTGATATTCACTGGGCATTTTGAATCTGTAGATTGGTGCCTTAAGCCATATGAAATAACTCCCGGCCATTATCTGTTTAATACCTCTACCCCACTTTTTGCTGTCTGTTAAAGACTTTGACTTAGGAGGGTGTTAGATTTCACTTCATTGTCATGTATCAATCTCTTCATTATATTTTAAAATTTCCCTCTTTCTTTGTGGTACATTCTGGGTAGTTGTTTCTGAGTCTTCTTCCAGTTCACTTATTCTTTCCTCAGCTATATCTAATAACCTATTATTTCTGTCTCTTGCAGTTTTAATGTTTTGATTGTTGTATTTGTAATTTTTATAAGTTGTTCTTTTCATATCTGCTAAGTTACATATTATAGTTTCCTGTGTTCTACAGATATTTTCAAGCCTGCATTTTATTCCTTTAAACATAGTACTTAGACTTCTTTCTAAATCTGTGACTAAAAAATGACTGTTTGAAGCCTTGGGTCTAATTTTTTATTTACTGTTCCTACTTGTCTCATTGTGACTTTTTTGTGTTCTTGATTAGATTTTTATGAAAAACATTCTTTAAAAATATGTGTGTGGATATTCTTTAGGCCTGGGTGAAGGTGAAATCCTTTAGACAGACTATGTATCAGTTTCTGTCTGGTATTTAGGGGAATTCCTCGTACTCGATCACTTTAAAACGAATTTAAAACTGGTTTTATGAACCACACAGGTGATGTGAATTTGTGCTGCAACTCGTGCAAAGATCAGTTTGGTTATAATTTCTAATGGACTATATTTCTCCTGATTTGATGAAGACCAGGGCAATTTTTCGACTAGTTTTTCCTTACCCAGGGCTTCAGTCTTTTGTGGTTCAAACTTTGGGGACATGAAGGATGGAAGTCCAATTGTACCTCTCCGTATGGCTGGGGCTGGCCTTTGAGTTCTTCCCTTTTACTTACCCCTCCCCGCAACTTACATGCTCTTATTCTTGTGCTTTAATTCTCTCTCTATTTATTTATTTATTTATTTTTATGAAAGAAAGAAAGAAAGAGGAAGAGAAAGAGGGAGAGAGAACAGGAATCTTGCTCTATTGCCTAGGTTGGAATGCAATCTAAAATTAGGTATTGAAGATCTCTTTTATGCAAATAATTGTGCTTAACAATGGAGACAGGAAGGAATAAAGGAAGAAAATAACAAACAGCCAACCATGATCTCATTTGAATCTGTGAAATGCAATGTGATTGCTGAAGAGCGATTTGCTTCCAATTATATGGTCACTTTTAGTATAGGTGTAATATAATACTGAGAAAAATGTATGTTTTATGCATTTGGGGTGGAGAATTCTATAAATATTTATTGAGTTTATTTGTTCCAGGTCTGAATTCAAGTCATAAATGTCCTTGTTAATTTTCTATCTCGTTGATCTGTCTAATGTTAACATTGTGGTGTTAAAGTCTCCTGCTGTTATTATGAGGGAGTCCAAGTCTCTTTATAAGTCATTAAGAACTTGTCTTATGTATCTGGGTGCTCCTGTATTGGGTGCATATATGTTTATGATCATTAGCTCTTCTTGTTACATTGATCCCTTTACCATCGTGTAATGTCCTTTTTTGTTTCTTTTAGTCTTTATTACTATTAAAGTCTGTTTTGTCAGAGACGAAAATTACAACTCCTGTTTTTTTTTTGTTTTTTTTTTTCTGCTCACGATTTGATTGGTGAATATTCCTAAAACGCGTTGTTTTTATTCTTTGTGTGTCCTTTCATGTGAAATATAAAAGGATACAGCGTGCCGAAAGGTTTTTACGTATATAGGAATATTCACCAATCAAACCAAGAGCAGGAAAAAAAAAAAAAAAAACAGGAGTTGTAATTTTAGTCTCTGACAAAAAAGAATTTAATAGTAATAAATAAAAAAATAAATAAAGAATGAAAATATTTTATGG
>CAUYLG010036971.1:0-98685 GCA_963573385.1 Cacajao melanocephalus
CTATACAACCTCCTCAGTCCCCCTCATCCTTGACAGCTTCCTGACCCCCAGAAAAACCATCTCCTTCTCAGCCTGTGCAGTGCAGATGTTCCTCTCCTTTGCCATGGGAGCCACAGAGTGTGTGCTCCTGAGCATGATGGCATTAGATCGCTATGTGGCCATCTGCAACCCCCTTAGGTACCCTAAAGTCACGAGCACAGCTATTTATGTGCCCATGGCTGCTGGCTCTTGGGTAGCTGGAAGCCTCACTGCCACAGTGCAGACATCCCTTGCAATGAAGCTGCCCTTCTGTGGAGACAACATCATCAACCACTTCACCTGTGAGATTCTGGCTGTCCTGAAGTTGGCCTGTGCTGATATCTCTGCCAATGTGATCAGTATGGGAGTGGCCAATGTGATCTTCCTGGGGGTCCCTGTTCTGTTCATCTCTTTCTCCTATGTCTTCATCCTTGCCACAATCCTGAGGATCCCCTCAGCGGAGGGGAGGAGAAAGGCCTTCTCTACCTGCTCTGCCCACCTCACTGTGGTGGTCATCTTTTACGGGACCTTGTTCTTCATGTATGGGAAGCCCAAGTCTAAGGACTCCATGGGAGCAGACAAAGAGGATGTTTCAGACAAACTCATCCCCCTTTTCTATGGGGTGGTGACCCCCATGCTCAACCCCATCATCTACAGCCTGAGGAACAAGGACGTGAAGGCCACCGTGAGGAGCCTGCTGAGACCAAAAGGCTTCACTCAGTGATAGTGGAGGGGTCCTCTGTGATTGTCACCCACTTGGATGTAAGCAATCACAATCACATCAACTGCCATTCAAAAGTCAAGTCGTGTGACCTAAGTCCATTTGCAGGAAATGTTAAACTTTTCAGACAATATCTCCTGAGTTTTAGTCACATGACTGACAGCTTCAAAAGACACCAGACCCAATAAATAATCGACTGTGACGAAGACATTCCAAACACATGGTAAAACCACATAAGACAGCAGTCATGAAAGCAGGATGGATGGCCCTTACAGTGTCTCAGCTCTAAAGTTAGAACAGGGACGTGAGAAGGTTCTCACAGCAACTTACCAGCCTTACTGGATTCATCAAGGAAATCAGGAATAAGGAGGGAGTGGACGCTTTGACTGAGGCTTTAGTTTATTACACTCAGTTTGCCTGAATGGCTAAGAGAAGAGACGTTCTTCACTTAGAGAGCTTTTAGTTGTGAATAATCTATTTTGACGACTGAATATCTTTTTTTTTTTGAGATGGAGTCTCACTCTGTCACCCAGACTGGAGTGCAGTGATGCGATCTCAGCTCACTGCAACCTCTGCCTCCTAAGTTCAAGCAATTCTCCTGCCTCAGCCTCTTGAGTAGCTGGGATTACAAGCACGCGCCACCACGCCCGGCTAATTTTTGTATTTTTAGTAGACATGGGGTTTCACTGACCTTGTGATCTGCCCGCCTCAGCCTTCCAAAGTGCTGAGATTACAGGCATGAGCCACCACGCCTGGCCAACTGAATATCTTTTTAGTTGTGAGAAAATTTAGGCTATTTTTTTCTTGATGCACTGTAGATCATTAAACATCACCTAGTATATTAAATAAAATTCAAGGAGTAATGAATTCAAATTTGACATTCTTCACTTACAGAATTTCACAACAGGAAAGCTTATATTCTGATAGATTTTCTAAAAATCATGTTCTAGAAAAAAACGATGATAAATAGATATAGTTAGAAGTAGACAGATGGTGGCTATATGTGTTTGAAGACTTTGCGGCTAATTTTTGTTTTTGTTATTGTTTCTGAGACAGAGTCTCGCTGTATCACCCAGACTAGAGCACAGTGTCATCATCCTGGCTCACTGCAACCTCTGCCTTCTGCGTTCAAGCAAGTCTCCACCCTCAGCCTCCTGAGTAGCTGGGGCTACAGGCATACACCACCATGCCTGGCTAATTCTTGTATTTTTAGTGCTGGGATTACAGGCATGAACCACAGTGTTCCAGCCTATGGGACTAAATTTTCATAGGTTTCTTTGTTCCAAGAATTCTCAGAGCCTTTATTATGCAAAGGTTCACTGTGAATGTCCCACAGAGAATAAAGTTGTAGCATTTCCTGAGCCTCTGAAGTTCAGCACAATAAAAACTGGGAAGCATTTTTTTTACCTAAGTGTTCGGGCAGATTCCTTACCCTCTTTTGCCTGTCTATTCATAGATACAGAAGACAGACAGGAGGTTCAGAAATTGCTGTGGATGCAAAGCAGCAGTTTTATGGCAAGTTGTATCAAAGTCTGAGAATATTGGAAGAATTATTTAAAAGGAAACTTTAGAAAGTGAATCCGATTTTAAGAATAGTTATGAAATATTTTTGCTTCAAGTGATATATTTAAGTTTTCTTATATTTGTTGAGAATTAACTGGATCATTTGCGCTCAGAAGTTCAAGACCAGCCTGAGCAACATAGTGAGACCTAATCTCTATTTAAAAAAGAATGAATTGCATAAGATAAGGATGCATATTTTGCTACTGAAATTTCACTGTATTGTGTTAGTCTAAGGTTCTGATTTCTACTTGCCCTAGAAAAACAATCTTGCTACTGCAGATACACGAGCGTGACATCTAGTGGTCACGCAAGGCAACTTCAGACATTTACAGAGCCGTGCTGTGTTTTTAGAAGCAGCTGCACAGGTCTCATTCTTCACCCCTAACCACACAGCGCATGGAGTTTCTCTCCAATATCCCTGACCCCATTCATACAGCATCTGCTTGGATACCTCCAGTGATAGAGAATTAACGCTTTCAGCTTCTAGCTGTTTCATTCAGTCCCACTAGCAAATTCTTCCTTGAATTGTACTAACATATACGTGTCTCCGTTACCATCTATCTTCATTAGCATCTTTCAGTCCTAATTTAGCTTCATGCCTTTACATGAAATATACCTTATCTGTTCTTTCTTCTGATATATAAAGATTGCTTTCCTGGTTCCTGGGTCTTTTTCCCTCCAGCATAAACAGCCCCCATACTTCTACCTGTGCCAAAATCACCCAGTTTACCCAACTGACAGGTACTAAATTGTGTCCACAGTATCATGTTTAATTCCAACAGTGTGTGATACTTCTGAAAATACCTTGGGAATAATAGTGATAGTGCTAATCTAACTCTGTTTCCCCAGGGCAGTGGAGATCTGCCTGGCATAGAGAGACACTTGAACAAACCTGCCTTCTTGTGAAGCTGTCCTTACTCACTTTCTCTTCTTTGAGGAATGGCAGTCATATTCTTTTATATTACAAATTACAGTATTATAGTGTAACTGCTGAGTCAGAATTACATCGCTTCCTCTAGGAACACTGTCACCTTTCACTCCCACTCTCTTTTGGACATCAAGGGGAGGCAAAACTATGATATTATTATACTTAATCATACAGACAAATATATTATTTTAAAAATCTCAGTTCTGGGTTGGTGGGTGTTTTAGGCTTTTATTCTAGTGACCAAATCCCCAATGAATCTTTAAGTTAAAACTCCAAATATAAAGTATATCTGCTTTGGTTGAAATGGAGGTGGGGGCAGAATAGAGGTGGGGGCTAGGGGAGGGAGTTGGGCTCCATCTGCTCAGCCTACCCTTCATCCCCATCCCCAGGTTCCCCGGTTCCCCGGTCCGCAGGCACCACCAAACACTAATCTGATCCAAACCACTGGTGCCAAGAAAATTAGACATTTCGTAAGGATATTTTGTTCCACTCCCAAAAATAAATGTGAAAATCTAGGGGGAAAATTTATATTCTAAGAAAAAATAGACACCCAATTAACCATTAAAGAGATAGACAACTTAAAATACCAATTACCTAAAGAGAAGTTGAGAAATTATCAGAGTTACCACCTTAAGATGTTCCAGGCCATCTGTTTCACAGATGAGTGGTAATAAACATTCAAGGAACAAAAGATTTTAATATGGTTTAAACAATTTTAGGGAATAACGTGAGAAAGAGATCTTCCAAATTGCTTTAACCAAACCAGCATTACATTGATGCTATATCATTCAAAACTTAACAAGGAAGTACAGGAAAGGAAAATACCACCTTTTCCTTTCCTCTCTAACCTATTTACATATGTGTGTATGCAGATGCATGCATACATATAAAATAGAACTCAGCAGCCCGTAGAAAGAATGCTAAACCATAGCCTAATGGATTTATTTTTTTAAAATAAAGCTAGAACAATTTAAGTATCGGTATAATTCACTACATTTATAGGTTAAGAGGGGGGAAATGATCATCTCAACAGATCCTCAAAACTATTTGAAAAAGTTAAAAATCAATTTCTTAGTTTTAAATTCCTTCTAATAGGAAAGGGTGTGTTCTTCAACAAAATTAAATTTATGTCTCTAATGAAAAGTATGTGTCATGCCTAATGGTGAATAGAATCAAATCAAACCCATTACAATTTAACACTTTTCTGGATATACCAACCATTGAATTAGAGAGTAGAGATAAATAACAGGTGAAACTAGAAGAAAGATAAGGAATAATGTTATTATTATCGTTAGCTGACACACATAATTTTATACCTGGACAAAACAGTAAAATCAATAAAAAAGCAATTTTGAAAAACAGTAGGAGACTTCAACAAGGAAGCTGCATACAAAATTAATATGTAAAAATCCAGGTTCTAGAGGAGAAATAGGGAAAAGGGAAGGGAGAGGGAGAGAGAGGGAAAGAGGGGGAGGAGAGAGAGGGGAAGAGAAAAAAGAGAGAGGAAGAGAGAGAGAGAAGGAGGAAGAGAGGGGAGGAGATTTGGGAGAAGAGAAAGGAGGAAAGAGAGAGGGAGAGACATGGAAAGAGGAAGAGAGCGAGAGGGAGAGAGGAGAGAGACAGAAGGAAACTGGTTGTCTTGGACTCTGAGTCTCCAGCAGCAGTCATCAGCTTCCTCCCTACCAGCTAAACAGACCTTTTCTTGTCTTCTAGCTTGAGGCAAAATCTGCTTTTTTCTCCACATTGATGTCGTAAGAACAGATCACGGTTGTATAACTTGTCCCCTTTCTAGCAATAAGAACCCACATATTTCTTTCAGGGGGAAAGGTAAATGGAAGGATTTTTATAGAGACTATGCAGCAAGATTTTGAAATAGATATTTCAAGTGGTTTATCATAGAAGGTATCTAGAACACAATCCTATAGGGATTTCATGGATCGTTATCAATGCTCTCTCTGTCCCTAATCAGATTAAACTGTGTTGTTGAGAGAAGGCAGGTATGGGTTATGCCACAGTATTTAGACAAGAGAAAATAGGCACAAATGTACACTATTCCAAGGAATTCAATTGGAAAGGGAAGAATGGAAAAGAAACACAAGAGGAGCTCAAGGTTGGCTGATGACACTGACTGCTCTTGGTATAACTGAGATGGAGCAGGGACTCTTCCTAGGAACTTGTGGGCACAAAAGCATGGAAATAAAGGAAAACCTTGAGTTCCTTTGAAGGAAATTCCAGGCACCTCGCTAGCCTTAAGAAGTCAATGAGCAATTCCATAAGCTAGAAGGTTATAGTAGCTTAAAACAATAGCCAAGGAAGTTAGCGTCAGGAGAATGCTTGGTTCCCTATAGAAACTAGAGATAACACCTTAACATGTGTCCCTGAGTTGTTTTTTAGAAATCCAGATCCTCACCAAAGGAATCCTCTGGCACACAGACCTCAGATAAAGGGGAACTGAGGACTGAACTCTGATGGCTGTCCTTTGTTCTAGATTTTTTCCTGAGGGGCCTGGAAGAGGTCACACCCACGAGCCAGGGCTAACCTTCTTTTCTGTTGATAACAAATTTTTAGACAAAGCCTCACTTCCTTAACCAGCTCAGAAAAATCTTCAAATCCATGTGCACGATGGCTCATGCCTATAACCCCAGCACTTTGGGAGGCCAAGGTCAGGAGATCGAGACCAGCCCCATCTCTACTAAAAATACAAAAATTAGCTGGATGTGGTGGCGTGGGCCTGTAGTCCCAGCCACTCAGGAGGCTGAGACAGGAGAATCACTTGAACTCAGCAGGTAGAGGTTGGGAGTGAGCAGAGATTGCACCACTGCACTCCAGCGTGGGCGACAGAGGGAGACTTCATCTCAAAAAAAGACAGACAAAAAAGAAAATCGTCAAAGCCTCCTATGGCCTGTGGGCCCCTCCTAACCACCCCCCAACACACATACACATGCTTTGAGATGTCCTGCCTTTTTAGGTTAAACCAATATATTGATTTATGACTCTGCCTCCTCACCTTTATTTTTTTATTTTTCATTTTTTTGAGACGTAGTTTCACTCTTGTTGCCCAGGCTGGAGTGCAGTGGAGTGATCTTGGCTCACTGCAACCTCCACCAACTGGGTTCAAGCAATTCTCCTGCCTCAGCCTCCTGAGTAGCTGAGATTATAGGCGCACCACCACACCCAGCTAATTTTTTTGTATTTTTAGTAGAGACAGGGTTTCACCATGTTAGCCAGGCTGGTCTCAAACTCTTGACCTCAGGTGATCCACCTGCCTTGGCCTCCCAAAGTGCTGGGATTACAGGCATGAGCCACCTTGCCCGGCCTGTTGTTGTATTTTAATAATATAATAACAACACTTTTAACGGCATTGTCAGTAAATGATATGCTTCACTAACAACACATTTCCTTATGTCGTTCAGCTCAGATAAGCTGTTTTGTTTTTTTCTTTTGAGATGGAGTCTCACTCTGTCGCCCAGGCAGGAATGCAATGGCACAATCTCGGCTCACTGCAACTTTTGCCTCCCAGGTTCAAGCAATTCTCCTGCCTCAGCCTCCCTCCTAGCCAGGATTACAGACGCCCGCCACCACACCTGGTTAATTTTTGTATTGTTAGTAGAGACAGGGCTGCACCATATTGGCCAGGCTCGTCTTGAACTCCTAAGCTCAAGTGATCCGCCCGCCTCAGCTTCCCAAAGTACTGGGATTACAGGTGTGAGCCACCATGCTTGGCCAAAAAAGTTTTTTATTATTACAGTTTGGATGGTGCACATTCGAAAATGATCAATTTCCCTGCTTTCTTAAACAGAGCTTATTGGTTTTAATGCTACATTGTAGTGAGTCAGAGTCATCATTTATGACTATTATAAGGTAATTGTGAAGGATAAAAGTGGCATCTCCCAAAGGACACACTTGGGGATCCAAAAGATAGCTTCTTGGAGTTGGCACCACCAGGGGTCAGGATGGCTAAGACAGAACCCATCTCAGTTCAGGTGGTGTAGTGATACAAGCCCAGAACAGGATGGAGGAGAGGCTCCTCAGTGCCATCCGGCTGAAAAACGGAGTCCAAGAGTCAGCTCCCCTTCTCTGGGACCAGATAGTGTTTTATCCTAAATAATAATAATAATAATAATAATAATAATAATAATAATTGCTTTGGAGAGATGTGCTTGCTTGCTCACAGATAACTTGTATGGTTACGATTCTTGCTGGTGGAACTAGGATCTATTTCTCCCACTTCAGAGTTGACAGACTTGGGCAGAGGGGAGTCTCCATTAACTTTTGGGCAAAGCCTGAGCTCTGGAGTTTTCCACTGAGAGATGAAAAGGATAGAGTTCCCATAGGAAGGGATGTGTGGCTTCTGGGCGTGTGACCTGCAGAGGAGGCTATTAGGAGCAGAAAGGGTGTGAGGAGGAGAGAGAAAGAGGTCAGGAGAGAGGGAGCCTCCAAAGGTCTCAGCCTAGACTTTCCTCTCCTTAGCTGCAAAGACCAAGGCTCTTGTCCTTCCCCTGCTGTGCTCTGAGATACTCTCCAGGCCCTTCAGTAATTCAGCTGGTCTAGGGAGGCTGGGAAGTTTGCAATAGGAAGGTATTTGTCTCCTGATTGCCACAGGCTGAAATGGAGTTCAGAGTCAACCACCTTCTCTCCCCTCCTCCACCCACATTTTTAAAATCTCTGTGGCAGTGCCACCCCTGAGCACAGTGACCATGGACAGGAGATACTCCAGGCCTAAAAGACTGAGTGGCTTGTTTCTGATGGTCCTCAACCTCCCTGCCCTACACACTTACCCCATGACCTAGTAAAGACCACTTCCCACGGCTGCAAGGGAGGGACCCACCTCCACACCCACACTAGAGTCTATCTGTTTTCCGTTTCTAGTTTCCTCCCTCATTGTCAAACTGTCAGCAGTATATTCCAACTTGTTTTTATTAAAAAGGAAGGAAGGCTGGGCACAGTGGCTCATGCCTGTAATCCCAGCACTTTGGGAGGCCGATGCAGCGGATCACCTGATGTCAGTAGTATGAGACCAGCCTGGCTAACATAGCAAAACCCCGTTCTCTACTAAAAAAATACAAATATAAGCTGGGCGTGGTGGCAGGTGCCTGGAATCCCAGCTACTCCAGAGGCTGAGGCAGAAGAATTGCTGGAACCTGGGAGGCAGAGGTTGCAGTGAGCCAAGATCGCACCATTGCACTCCAGCCTGGGTGAAAAGGGTGAAATTCCGTCTCAAAAAAAAAAAAAAAGGGGGGACACTTACGTGGTTACTGGTTATTTTAGCCAAGATGCATATTCTAAATCTAATCATAATGAGACATTACACAAACCCAAATTTTATAAAACACCTGGCCTGTATTCCTCAAAAATGCTGACATTATAAAAGACAAACTATGGGTGAGGAACTGTTCCAGATTAAAGGAACAAAAGAGATGTCATAAAAACATGCAACAGCAACATATGATCCTGGGCTGGATACTATATTTGAAAGTGTTGCTATAACTTTTTTGGCTACAGTTGTGGCAACCAATGACATTTGAATGTGAACTGTAGATAAGATAACCGTATTGTACAGTGCAGAATTTCCTGAGTTTGATCACTGTCGTGGAGTACAGTGAAAGAATATATTTGTTTTTATGGAATACACATGATATACACAACCTACCTCAAAATGGTTTAGAAAAAGTATGTACACACACAGAATGATAAAGCAAAGCAAATGTAGTAAACTGTTAACAAGTTGATACATGGCATATGGGTTTTACAAATTTAATTATTGCAACTTTTCTTTAAGTTTGAAATTCTTTCAAAGAAAAAAATGTCAAAAAGAAAGTGATGAGGAACTCCAAAAAAAAACAGTGTTAGGATAATCTAAATATGAGCAATTCAAATAAACATAAAAAGTTCAACATCACTAACAACCCAAGTGGTGCAAAATGGTACTATTAAAAATCAAATTCCATTAACCTACTGTAGAAAAGGATAAGATAATATCCATTTTTGGTGATGGATCAGTGACACAGGAGCCCTTGTCCCTTCCAGTAAGTGGACACTGTTTTTGAAAAACAATTTCAGACTTTAAAATGCTCTTATAAGGCCAGGTATGGTGGCTCACATCTGTAATCTGGATGCTTATAAGGAGGTCAAGGTAGGGGGATCATTTGAAGCCAGGAGTCGGAGACCAGCCTGGGCAATAGAGCAAGACTCCATCCCGTAAAAAAAATTTTTTTTAAGGGCCAGTGCAATGGCTCATGCCTGTAATTCCAGCTCTTTGGGAGGCTGAGGCAGGCAGATCGCTTGAGCCCAGGAGATTGAAACCAACCTGGGCAATATGGCAAAACCCGTCTCTACAAACAAAATTTTTAAAAAATAATAAATTAGCCAGATATGAGGGCAAGCACCTTTAGTCTCAGCTATTGAAGAGCCTGAAGGGGGACGATCACTTGAGCCCAGGAGTTTGAGGCTGCAGTGAGCCATGATCATGTCACTGCATTCCATCCTGGGTGACAGAGTGAGAATCTGTCTCATGAATAAATAAATAAATGCTCTTTTCTTCTTCTTTTTGAGACAGGGTCTCACTCTGTTGCCCAGGCTGGAGTGCAGTGGTGCAATCATGGCTCACTGCAGCTTTGACTACCTGTGCTCAAGCAATTCTCCCACCTCAGCCTCTGGAGTAGCTGTGACTACAGGCTCACAGCACCACATAAAATGCTCTTATACTAAGACCTCACAATGGAATTCTTAAAAATGTATCCTAAAGAAAAAAAATCAGAGATAGAGATAGAGGTTTTATATAAGAATAGTCTCTATGATATCATTTATCATGGAGAAAAACAGCATCCTGTAAATGTCCCCAAATAGCATAACAGTTAAATAGATGAGAGTATACTTACACATGAAAAAAGCCAGTTTTTCATACAGGCCCTTACCAAGAAGAAAATATAAGGAAAAAAGTGTTCCTCTATTTAGCAATAAAATAGAGGGAAAATGCTTTAGAATAAGGTTAAGAATTCACGGTACGTATATAAATAAGAACATAGTACTCTACTGAGATAACTCAAAGAAATATTTTAACAAATTGAAAGATACAGGCCCATACATGTAATCCCAGCACTTTGGGAGGCTGAGGTGGGAAGGATCACTTGAGGCCAGGAGTTGGAGACCAGCCTGGCCAAGATGATGAAACCGTGTCTGTACTAAAAATACAAAAATTAGCCAGGCATGCTGGCACATGCTCGTAATCCCAGCTACTCCGGAGGCTGAGGAAGGAGAATTGCTTGGACCTGGGGGGCAGAAGTTGCAGTGAGCTGAGATTGCGCTACTACATTTCAGCCTGGGCGGCAGAGCAAGATTCTGCCTCTAGAAAAACAAACAAAAAACATCTCAGAAATGTAAACTTTTCAAGTCTTCTATATTAATATATAAATTCAACACAACCTCAATCACTAACAAGCTAATTCTAATTCACATAAACAACTACATATAAATTAAATCATACAGAAAACTTGTCTTGGAAAATAATCGAGAAGGGAAAACCAGTCCCACCGGATATGAACATGTATAAAAGATACAGTGATAAAATTTGGTATTGGTAAAGAATAAATAGATCAGGGCCAGGCGCGGTGGCTCACGCCTCTAATCCCAACACTTTGGGAGGCCGAGGCGGGTGGATCACTAGGTCAAGAGATCGAGACTATCCTGGTCAACATGGTGAAACCCCGTCTCTAGTAAAAATACAAAAATTAGCTGGGCATGGTGGCGCAGCCTGTAGTCCCAGCTACTCGGGAGGCTGAGGTAGAAGAATTGCTTGAACCCAGGAGGCGGAGGTTGCGGTGAGCCGAGATCGCACCATTGCACTCCAGCCTGAGTAATAAGAGCGAAACTCCGCCTCAAAAAAAAAAATAGATCAGTCATTGGAACAAAATAAAGTCTAGAACTAGACCCAAGGACATACGGCCATTTAATTTGTGATAAAGTTAATGTGCTAATCGTTAAACTACTGTCCCCCTCCCCCACCCCACTTCTGAAGTATGCCTCTATACTCAATTTGTGACTTGGCTGAGACTCAAAATCACATTTCTACTTTGGCAGGTGACTCTCTGTAGACCGACCCACAGGGGGTGCAAGAGGGAGCATGGAGGACTGGAATAAGGAAAAGATTCTTTTTTACTCTCTCTCTCTTTTGGGAAAAGAGGGAAGAACTTCTTGCTCTTTCCAGTTTGCTTCCTGTTCCTGTCCACTTAGCCTCTCAGTGTTCTATATCCTGTGTTCTCCACACTTTCAGAACCAGGCTTATTGTTCAGGATCTCAGTTCCAGAATGCCCTTCTCAAACACCAAAATGAATTCCAAAGAGACCAAAGATTGAAATATAAAAAATAAAATACTATGGGTTCTAGATGAGAGGGAGAGGTGAGGAGGAATCTGGGAAAATGGTAGTTTGTTCTGTGACATCCACGATGCATCCCAACCCAGCCACAGCCCAGCTGCTCTACTCTCCTAAGCTTGGGAGCTGCTGAGGCTGAAAGCTGTGGGCAGTGCCAATGGCTCGGGTGGGGGCATACAAGACAGGTGTGGAACCGGAATTTTCACCTCTGTGCCAGAGGAGATCCTGGAAACAAGCCTCAAAGAATCTTGGGGCAAGAAAAAGGAGGACTCCTGTGGTATCCAGGAGTCAGTTTGAACAGGCCATGGGCTACAGAGGGGCAGGGCTGTGGCTCCCATGTCAGTGTTGCTGAAGGAGCTGGAGGTCCAAGAAGAGTCTCCCCGGCCTCAAGGAGGAGCTGAGTTCTCTTTGTTCCCCAGCAGGGGACGTCCCAGGTGTTACCAGCCTTTGCCATTTGGGGCCGATTAAGGGATTGATAACTGGCCAGTGGCTCACACTCCTATCCCCATGGGCAGACTACAGTGTCTGCCCTTTGCTCAGGACGGCGGCTCCCTAAAGACCTTTAGCAGCTGGGAACCCAGCAGCCAGACACGAGAGCAAACAGAACCAAAGAAACATGTCTCCTAGTGTAATTGAACTGCTGGAGGAAGCAGAACATTCCAGGAGCACTCAAGGAGCTCTAAGTTCAGGACAAAAAAAAGGTTTCTCTGATAAGACAGCTGGTTGAACACCTGCATGTAGTGAAGTTAGCTAAGAAGAGAAGATGCTATGTGGTGCAGTTCAAGGGGAATGCAAGGGCAGACGAGGACTTTCTCTGGGCGATGGGGTTGCAGATAAGAAAGGCTTAAAAGTGTTCAGAGAAAGAAATGCGGGGATTTGAATCCAACTTTAACTCCAAAGCCCATGCTGGCAGCACTTTGCTAGGATCTGGTAGGGCCCAGAGACAAGTAAGAATGGAGCTTGCTCTCCTGGTATTTTAGAACAAACAGAGCAAGCACGTGAAGGTCAGTTTTCCCATTCTTCCCCCAGAGGAGTTTTCACTGCTCAACACAGCTTAGCTCCTCCTTCGCAAAACAAACCCTCAGGTGGACTCTGGCTGGCACAGGCATAGCTCGGTCCTGTTCTTTAAAAGTCACTAAGTCAACAGCATTTCGGTAATTTCTACAGCAGCTTTGTGGAAGCACTAAAACTCTTCTCTACACACACCCTGTGTCCCTCAGGTCTGGCTGAAAGTAAACAGGAGAGCTTTGAGACCCTGGGGCCTTGGCAAAAAGCCTACTTGTGACAGAAGTTCATCTGCAGCCTCCCTGACTTTCGCCACACCTACCTCATAAGGACTTAACTCACTGTCTCAGAGTAAGAGCCTGAAAAGAGAATTTGAGGTGTTGCCTCTTTCTAACCTGTCGTCTCAGCTACATACTTATCCAGATAGTAACAGCTCAATGACAACTTCTCGCCATTGTGGCTTTGAAAGCTTCTCCTGTGTCCCAGACAAGGATGACTTTTCTCCCTTGGGTACAACAGTGTTTTTACCCAATGACATATGTTACAAGAAAATTCTGACTTTCTGATTTTAGGCAAAGACATACTCACCAAATTATTGCTTAACATGGCAAGTCCCAGTCAGAGAATATCAAATGAAACAAATAGGAATTATTTGCAAGAATCCAAAACATAGGCTGCATCCCCAGCCCACTGCCATGACTGCCTACAAGCTGGTGCTGATCTGGCGTGGTGAGAGCACGTGGAATGTGGAGAACTGCTTCAGCAGCTGGTACAATGCAAACCTAATCCTGGTAGGCCATGAGGAAGTGAAGTGTGGTGGGCAGGCTCTGTGAGATGCTGGCTATGAGTTTGACACTTGCTTCCCCTCAGTGTGGAAGAGAGCAATTGGACCCTCTGGACAGTGCTAGATGCCATCGGTCAGATGTGGCTGCCAGTAGTGAGGACACGGTGCCTCAAGGAGTGGCATTATGGGGGTCTGACTAGCCTCAATAAAGCAGAAACTTCTGCGAAGCATGGTGAAGCCCAGGTAAAGATCTGGAGGCCCTCTGTTCTCGTGCTGGTTGACACAGTCCCACATGTGGTCATCAGAAAATAAGCCATTCCTTACACCAAGATGGGATAGGCTCTGAGGGGTAGGAGTGCCTCCTGCTGTGTGTTTTAGAATCCTTCCCCTGCCTTGTTTCATGGCAGTGATATGCCTCTTCGTCCTGTTCAAGTGTGTCTTTCACTGACTGATTTCTGCATCATATTCTAGTTGTTTGGTCCTCCACAAGGGCCCAGTGTTCATTTGAGCATACTTGTACTAAATCCTTTTTCCAGATGAGCGTAATAAAGGAGTGACGGCCGGGTGCAATGGCTCACACCTGTAATCCCAGCACTTTGGGAGGCTGACGCGGGCAGATCACCTAGGTCAGGAGTTTGAGACCAGCCTGGCCAACATGGTGAAACTCCATCTCTATGAAAAATACAAAAACTTACCTGGGTGTAGTGATGCATGCCTGTAATCCCTGCTACTGGGGAGGCTGAGGCAGAAGAATCGCTTGAACCTGGGAGGCAGAGGTTGCGGTGAGCCAAGATTACACCATTGCCCTCCAGTCTGGGTGACAAGAGCAAAACTCCGTCTCCAAAAAAAATTTTTAAAAAAATGAGTGATGTGCGATAAAATTTTTTGCAAAAGAATCCAAAACACATTGCCACGCAAGGGGGATGAAGAAATAGGGAGCATCTTCAGTGATATGTCAGTGGGCTGTACACATGCACTATTTTTGACATTATTTGAAGTACTCACATACTTAGTTTATATTTTGCCCTAAAGGTATTTTTTTGTGCTGTGACTTTTATTTGTGGTACACTTTGAATGCAAGATGATTATGAAGCCTCAAAATGTTGAAAAATTGTTGAAGAAAATAGTACAGAAAGAAGACTGTACCTTCCAAAGAGTGACCTCTCTGATCCATTCTCTACCAGCCCACTCACATCTTTCTTCCTCCTTTGGGAGTAAAATATACTCAGTTATAGTATCTTTCACATATAAATGCTACCTATTTACTTTCTAATTATTGTTTCTTACATAAATTTGCTTTCATTGTTCAGTCAATAGATTTTTCTATGTGTGAATACCGAAGATATCATTGGTCAGAATGAAATGCATCATATGTTTCCCATTAAAATAAATGGAAATATTTTTCTATCTAATGATTTATTTCCCCCTGAGCAACAAGGTTTTTCAGGAAAGAACTGACATCTTCAAGCAAAGCAAAGGGTAGGTGTATTATATATTTTGTATATGCAATGCTCCCTACAGAGTAAAAATGAAGTCACATTGTCCCCATGGAGCTCATGGTTACTATTTCGGGAACCAGTTGAAGCAGCTGGAGAACTTAAGTCCGTGGGATTACTAGACAAGTTCCTATTCCTTGCTGCAGGCAAAGGACAGCATCCTCAACATGTTGCATTTGTGATCAGAGGGACCAAGATTTGGCCTCTCACCACTAAGAGGAAATGACCTGGAGATCCACAGACTATGCGCCATAAAGTCAAGTTAACATAAGGGAAAAGGTGAGTATCAGCAAGGATTAGGCTTCACTGAAAATAATAGAGTCTCACAGAAGCACTGTTTAAACTAGATAGCAGTTCATTCCTCTGTCCTGTGTAAAGACTGAAGCACAGGCAATCTGGAACTGTGGTAGGAGCTCTAGTCCTTCAAGTCCTCAGGGTCTCAAACTCCTTCTAGCTTACTTCTTAATCATCCCTATGGTGTGGTCCTGACCTCACAGTCTAAGAAGGCAGCAAGAGCTCCAGCTCTCATACCACATTCCAAGCAGTAGGATAGAAAGAGTGACAATGAGGAAAGGGTACAAAGGCCATATACCAGCTGTCCTTTAAGAAAGGTTTCTAGAAGCTACCATGCTTTAATTCTGCTTGGAACTCATTATCCTGAACATATTCATATGGCCACAGGAGACGCAGTTCACTGCAGAAGATGCTGAGAAATACAGCCTTAATTCTAGGCGACTGTGTTTCTTAGCTTGGGCTGATTATAGGCTTAAACAACAGACACTTACTTCTCACAGTTGCGGAGGCCTGGGAAGTCAAGATTAAGGTGTCAGCTGTTTCCGTTTCTGGTGAGGGCTCTCTTCCTGGCTTACAGATTTTGAACTTCTTGCTGCATGCCTTCCCTGGGTGTGGAGGTGTAGGAGAGAGAGAGAGAATGACCTTGATCAGAGAGAAAGAACGTGATCACCTCATTCTTTGCCCTTGAATCTCACTCAGGTTCTAATGAAGTGGACAACATAATTGTAATTTGGTTTATGGGTAGTATTTTCTTATGTGCATCTGAAATAATAAATTATGTATTTATATGTGGACTTGGATTCTTTGTTTCCAGACAACAAGAATATCTTTCACCTTTTGTGACATGTTCCCAAAAGTATGACAATAAAATCTTCACTTTTATATCTCTTGGAGAAGATGAGATGCTTTTACGATTGTTATCACAATTCTCTATCCTAGGAAACGAGCTTTCTAAGATTTCACCGTGTGTTGTGCTGCATCCAACATACAGCCAGATGGCCTGTGGCCTTAGAAATAAGGCAGTATGCTGCTTTCATCCCCCTTTCTGCAAGCTAAGGATCGACAGCTGTGACATACATTTGCACATTCATGTTTCAACTCAGGCCCAAAAGCATCACTGCAGAATTCCCACATTATTAATTTTGTAAAGTCTAAACACATAACAAATTCCAATGAGGGAAATACTGCAGGTACCAGTGAAAAGACACAGGCTGCCATCACACAGAGATGCATGACCAACTCTCCATAGCTGAAGTAGTCAGAATTCTCAGAAAACCTGCGTACACCTAAAAACTGCCTTTCCTCATAACTCTGTCAGCCCTTTGAGGGACAAACTGCCTCTTTGCAGCGGATCAGTGCACCCAAGGACAAAGAGAGACCATTTGCAGGTTTTGTTTTTATACACCCTGCTTTTACCTTTGTCGGAGGAGATGATCTAGGCAATCCTTGTCTTCTCCATACACAATTAATCAGCCGTAGTCTAACTAAATGTCTGAGTTAATCTCCTCCTCATAATGTTGCTATTGCAATAGCATAAAAAACACTTTGGAACAGAATCAAGTTCACCACTACTGAAAGACTTGCATTCCTCCACTTCAGCAACCCTCCCAAATAGTCTTCAAAGTGGGCATTATGGCTTCACTGACTCTTCTGGTAGAAAATCCCGTTACAAGAGACAGCTGGGGCTGAGGCTTTAATGAACCCCATTTCACCAAACTCAGTGGGTAAGGGTGATACAGGAACTACCAAGTGGTGGTTTTTGCTTGGACCACACAACTATCATCTGCATGAACCACTCTCATATTTTTTTTATTACTGTGACAGTTAACCTGAACAGTACAACTCCAGCAAAAACCCTGCAACACTGGGCCAGACAGCCGCAGGCCCACATAATACACATGGTGGTACAAATTAACACCATCCATTTGAAAATACTGAGGATTGAGAAGAGGTTGACTCATCCCACAGGTGCTGAATGTCTGTAGTTACGGTCCACCCGCCTTACTAAGAGCTCCTATTTTATCTAGATTTACAATCCAGATTTAGTTTTAAAATCCCTAACCCTAAAGTACCTCCTTGATCTCTCCCAATTCCTCGCCTCTAAGGGAACACAAAGTTCCCACCAAAAGTTTCCAGTGACTTCACCTTCCTGGACTGTAACAGGGATACTTGGGGGCCAACCTCTGTTTCTGTTGGATGATCACCGGTTTTAATGTCCAAGTGACAGGCCCTGGAAAGTGCTGGGCCCTCCAAAATTCTTCTGTGGGTTGACCACACCTGAGGATTTGACCTGTGGGGCAGGCAGACACTGTGTTGCAACTGTAGGTGTGACAAGAGCCCAGGCCTGTTCGCAGCCTGCTGCTTTTTATCAGAGCCGTTGACACACCTTGCTTGTGTGTTCTGTTTTTAACCATTCTGAACTGAATGAAATTTTCAAAGTTTTTAGTAGCCACCATCATCCTTTTTAAAATTAGTTTAAGGAAGTAGCTTTACAGTTTTAGAGGATTTTTTTTAACTCAGAGGAGGTCATGCATCAAAGTGCTTTAAAAAAAAACTAACAGGATTTCAGATACATAATGAGAAAGTCACTTTATTTTCTGGCTAAAATTTTCAGACAGCTTAAAGGAAAACTTTGAATTCTGTGGGTTAGTTTCACTGGAAAATGAGGCTTGGGAGGTTATCAGTTCTCCAAGGTCTTTTGTTTTGTTTGTTTGCTTCTACATAGAGATTAGTCATAGGAAGAAGCTTAATTTTTTAAACGATTTATCTTGCTAAAATTTCCAAAGTTGGTGAAAAAATTTTTATTCGTAGTCTTGTTACGTTGACATCTGGGGCCAAAGCTGACAGTCCAAAGCATGTAGGCTGCACTGCTCCCCAAGCAGACTTGGGCACCCCGTTCTTTCTTCCGGCTCCACCCTCCCCTATAGTGCTGTCCTCACCACTTTCCTTCAAACTGTCCAGACCAAGGAGAGGGGGACAAAGAGGGAATGGATCGTTTCTTCTAAGGACCTGACTTGGAAGTTGAACGCATTGTTTTTGCGAACATCTCATTACCCAGAAGTTAGTCATATGGCCATACCCAGATGCAAAGGATCTCAGAAGATATCGTATCTGTCTGTGAGGTCATGTGCTCAGCTAAAATGTAGAGGTGTTTATTAGTGAAGTGAGGAAATGAAAAATGGATATTGAAAGATTAGTGGTCTCTGCCACAATGACATTTGTTTCATGGATGATTGGTGGATCACGGCTATTGGTTAACTTGGTGATCGGGAATGCTTAGGGGAAGGGGTATGATCAGTTTTGGGGCAATTGATTACTTTGGAGGATGTATTGGTTTCTAGGGGTTTAATTAGGTTTAGGGCTGTGTGTTGGTCCATTTTGCAATGCTATAAAGGAACATCTGAGACTGGGTAGTCTCTTTTAAAAAAGAGATTTAGTTGCCTCATGGTTGTGCAGGCTGTATAAGCTTGGTACCAGTATCTGCTCAGCTTCTGGTGAGGCCTGAGGAAGTTCCCACTCATGGCAGAAGACAAAAGGGGACAGGCATGCCCATGGCAGGACAGGGAGTAAGAGAGGAGATGGAGGTGCCAGGCTCTTTAAGCCGGCTCTCATGTGAACTGACACAGCAAGAACTCATTACCATGGGGATGGCACTAAGCCATTCATAAGAGATCTACCCCCATGACCCAAACACCTCCCACTAGGCCCCACCTCCGACATTGGTGATCACATTTCAACATGAGATGTGGAAAGGACAAAACATCCAAACCATATCAGGCTGATTAGGCCCGAGGGAGGGAAAACTGTTGAGTCTGGATTGAAAGTGATTGTATTAATATGTAGTGAGGTGGATTAAATTACATGATTATATGAGACTTTTAATAAGTTATTACTCCCAGATTAATATCAAAATACAACAGAAATGGTTCAGCTATAGTAAGTTTGGTGATTTTGAGATGTGACTTTTTGCTTTGCCAAATACTAAAACTTCTATGTAGAAATTGGTTAAGTATAACCAATTCATTTTTTTTTCCTAAATAAAAGTATCTAATTCTCCTACTTCTCCTTGTGCACTGTACTGCAGAGTCAATATTCATTCCATTTAAGGCCCATTTGGTCTCCTGGAAAGCTAGCCACAAATAGCTTTCAATAGCACCTCTGGGCATATACCAAAGAAGTAAATCTGACTCTAAGTAAAATCTTGTAACTTGCCAATATTTTCACCAGTTAGGAATTATAGGAATTCAGCCATAGAATTTGAAAATAAATTGAAGTCTCTTTTTAGCTATTTTTTGTTTTTAGTAGAGACCAAGATCCCATTCATTGCAAAACGTTTTCATAGGCATGAATGCTTGTGTTTGATCCAGGAATAATAAATGATTGACTGTTACCCAGCAGCAGGGTGGGGTGGGATTCCTGGCACTTTTTTATTTTTTAAGCAAAGGAAAAAACAACTGAGCAGACATTTGCTCTTTCAACAGTGTTTTGTGAAAATGTAGATTAAAGAGATTAGTTTTTTAAAATTTTTGCCATAATTACAAAGATGACTGTGCAAAGTCAAGGGCAGTGCTGTTTTAAGCCAATATAAGTTATCTGACCTAGACATTGCCATTAGGGCTATCAACTAACAAGCCATCTTTAGTTTGCTAACTTTTTTATCTTAATGAATTCTGAATTCAGATGTTTCCTTTTTAAATATGAATATTTGCTTTTGCTAAAGGTGAGTTGAAATTCTTGAGTGTTGACTTGAGTATATACAGAGAAGATCAGTTTCACTGACAGTAGCTGGGAAATCCACCACTGGAATTTAAAAATAGCCAATGCATTAGACATCATTACATTTCATTGTACAAATTTCTATAATATAGAATAAAATGTAAAATTCTTTTTGAATAAAACCTTGCCTAGGAATCACAAGAGAACAGTTTGCCTCATTTAAGGAGTGCTCTAAACTAATAGCTCTCAAACATTTTGCCCTGCAGGTTAGCAAAAATGAAGAGACTAATCATACCTGGTATTGCTAAGTGTAGAAGAAAATAAGTAGAGTCATGCATTGCTTAGATTGAGATACGTTCTGAGAAATGCGTCATTAGACAATTTCATCATTGTGGGAACATCCCAGAGTGGACTTGCACAAACCTAGACAGTATAGCCCAATATACACCCAAGTGATATGGTATGGCCATGGCTGCCAAGCTAGAAATCTGTCCAGCATGTTACTGTACTGAACATTGTAGGCAGTTGTAACACAATGGTAAGTATTTGTGTATCTAAACATAGAAAAGGTACAGTAAAAAAATAGAATCATAAACTATGAACCATTGTCATATATACAGACCATACATCACTGGCCAAAACATACACACTGACCAAAATATCATTGTGAAGTGTGTGACTATACACTTATATTTGGTGCCAATGTAAACGGGGCCAATTTTTAAAATATAATGCTATAATGTTAGATAGACATGCAAGACAAGCAGACCGAATAAAGAAAACTCAACCATATTCCAAGAAAGAAAACTAAGAGCCTGAAGGCCAAATAGTCCTCAGTTTACAAGTTGAATCACCGTGCATTTAATATTTTTTTATTTTTTATTATTTATGTGTGTTTATTTATTTATTTATTGAGACACAGTCTCACTCTGTCTCCCAGGCTGGAGTGCAATGGCATGATCTCGGTTCACTGCAACCTCTGCCTCCTGGGTTCAAATGATTCTCCTTCCTCGGCCTACCGAGTAGCTGGGATTACAGGCACTCACCATCATGCCTGGCTAATTTTTTGTATTTTTGTAGAGAAAGGGTTTCACCGTGTTGGCCAGGCTGGTCTTGAACTCTCGACCTCAGGTGATCTGCCCACCTTGGCCTCCCAAAGTGCTCGGGTTACAGGCAAGAGCCACCATGCCTGACTACCATGTGTTTAATATTAACTTGCTAGATTCAGGAAATAAGAATACAGGCTGCATAATTAAATTTCAATTTCCGATAAACAATACTCTTTTTAGTTTAAGCATGCCTATATACTTTGGGTCATAGCTATACTTTAAAAAGTATTCATTGTTTATCTGAAATTCAGATTTTACTAAGCATCCTGTGCTTTATCTGGTGACTCTAATTTAACATAAAACAATAATGATAACAAGATAGGAAAGTTTTCTCTTTGATTGATTGTTGGTAAAATTCCTGCCCCGAATCTCCTCTTTCATGTTGTCCTTTACCCAGGGTATGATTTTCCAACTTTTGTCCTAGAAATTCCCTGGATAATTCTTGTAATTTTATCCTTATCCTTAGATCTGTTTTACAATGTCCTTCAGTATCTCTCATTCATTTTCTTTTTCTTTCTTTTTTTTTGTCATAAGTCTTTTCACTTTCAAGTTGCAGTTAATAGTTCCAGGTACATTCAAGAGGCAATCAATCCTCTTACCCCTCTCAAAACTAGGCACTACTCAATTTTCCTGGAGAAGGGTAAGAAGAAGCCAAATCCAGAACAGAGAGTACAAACAATGAACAGGCTTAATCTTTGGAGGGGCTCAAATGCAAAGGATTGATTGTTTCACTGCTATTGTTGCTTTTACAGGTGAGCGGACAAGCTGGAACAGACAGGCAAGGAAAAGATTGTTTCAACTACATGAAATTTAATTGGAGTCTGATTTGTACAAATTCCATTTATCTTGGTTTAGAACTACCCCTCTCTACCACCACTTAGATCTTTGGAAGCGTAAATGGCTAGTTACATTTAAAAAATACAATCAAATAAAAAAACTATACAGGAATTTAGACACTGACTTGAGAGTTATACTACAGACTCATTGTGAAATGTTTTGGGGCAGAAGAATGGTATTATGGTTATGTTTTTAATAAAAGCCTCTATCTTTTAGATACATCCTGAAATATTTGCAAATTAAATGATACTCCTGGAATTAGCTTTATAAGGTAGGGGATGGAGTGGATGGAAGTATAAGTAAAGTGAGTTTGCTGAAGTGGGAGAATGGGTACCTGGTAGCCCATTATACTACTGTCTGTGTTTTTACGTGTCTTTGAAATTTTCCATAATAAGAATTTTTAAAGTAAAAATTATTATATACATACGATGGAATGTTATTCAGCCTTGAAAGGTAGAAAATTCTGACATGCTACAACATGGATGAACCCTGAAGACTTTATGCTAAGTGAAATAAGCTAGTCACAAAACAGCAAATACTGAATGATTCCACTTACATGAGGTATCTAGAGTTTTCAAACTCATAGAAACAGAAAATTGAATGGTGGTTACCAGGGCCTAGGGGGAGGGGGAATGGGGAATTATAGTATTTGGTTGGCACAGAGTTTCACTTTGGGAAGATGAAAAAGTTCAGGAGATAGGTAGTGGTGATGACTGCACAACAATGAGAATGTACTTCATACCACTGAGCTATGCACTTAAAGAGGGTTCAGACGGTAAACGCTGCCTTCTGTATATGTTACCACAGTAAGAACAGATATCAATTTAATTTTATAAATAAAAATTACTACTGTTATTATGGATAGCACAAATAAAAATGAAAAATAGCAATAAAATCTGAATACGGAAGATTAGAAACTTTTATTTTTAAAGAAAAAGCACATATTCTTTTCAAAAATTAAAAAAAAAAAAGTCTATCCTCTTAGTCTTCCCTGATGGAAATTTTAAGTTTTATTTTATTTTATTTTAAGACATAATCTTACTCTGTCACCCAGGCTGAAAGTACTAGCATGATCACGGCTCACTGCAGCCTCCACTTCGTGGGCTCAAGTGATCCTCCCACCTTAGCTTCCCAAGTAGCCAGGACTACAAGTGTGCACCACCACACCCAGCTGATCTTTTTTTTTTTAATGATAGAGACGAGGTCTTCCTATGTTGCTCATGCTCGTCTTGAACTCCTAACCTCAAGCAATCCTCCTGCCTTGGCCTTCCAAAGTGCTGGGATTCCAGGCATGAGCCACTGCACTCCATCTTTAAGTTTCCTTTTAAATGTATCTTATCTTTGAATTTACAAAATGAAAATGCAAGGATGAATAAATATTATCGTTGAAAATTCAGCAGGCACTACCATGAGACAACTTTTATTTGAACAGTTCAAGTGTGACTATTTCTGTAAACCCACATGTCCTCCTGTCCCTAAGAACCAGATCAGAAAAGCGGGCTGTGATTTCAGACAGGGCGCCCTCCACAGCACGTCCCAGCTGGTTTTCTACACTCATCTGGCATCCTAGGGACCACTGCATGCAATTCCAGCCCCTTTGGCCAAAATCCAGAAGCTTTCCCATGGAAAACAAAAACAGAAAGCGCATAAATTGACAAAGCAGCCACCTTTTAGCAATTCCAAGAAAATCTAGGCACCAAGTGCCCTAGGTGGGTTCAGAAAGAAGACATGTCATGTTGGCATTCACTGTTTTTCCTTTTCTATTGCCTTGAAAAATAACTGGCAATACTCAGTTTCTTCTAAAATGTCAAACTCCATGGAAGCAATCTAATTCTTGCACTGTTCCCCACGCACCCACCCACCACATACATCTCTAACCCAAAGCAAGCACCGTGGACTAAGGACTGAGGGTTCTATTCTGCCCTGGGCCTCCCAGGGTACCAACCTTCCAGGGAACTTGTGACCTGGCCATACTGAGAGCTAACCCCTTCTGCATTTATATACCTAAGGCAAATTGTCTGGTCAATGAGCTACACACAGCAGTAAATGTAGCAGGCAAGACCCTGACTCCATGGGGCTGTAGCCAAGAGGAGAAGGTAAACACTGAAGAGATAACTGTCAGTGTGACAAGTCCCATGAAGTAGTCTATAGATCACTTTAGAAGCTTAGCCTAGGCTACGTACTCAAGCCTGGGGTGGCAGTGGTAGGGAAAGCTTCTCTGACAAGAAACAGGATGAGGGAATCAAAGTTACAGCTCATCATGGAGAGGAATCCTCCAGTGAAATAGCCTGACTCAGAAGGTGTTCAGAAAAAAGACAGAGCACACATAGGGGTTGCTGGGGAGGAGGTTCCTTGCCCTAGGTGGGTCGGAAGGACATAGAGGAGTAAAGTCATCAAGAACACAGGCTCAGGGAACAAACAGCCCTCAGGTCCATTTCACCTTTGTCACTTACTGGCCATGGAAACAGACAAGTTGCTAGACCTCAACATTATGCACAGTTTTAAACATGTGCAAAAATAGAATAATTTGACTAACAACCATGTCCTATTCATCACTCAGCCTCAGCAATGACTAACTCATAGCCAGTCTTCTTCCATTTATAACCTTATCCAACTTCTCCAATCTATCATTATTTTGAGGCAAATGGCAGACACTGCATTATACTCATAAATATTTTATTATGCCCATTAAAAATGTATTTCTAGAAGATAATTACTTCTTTTAACATATTGCACAATACTATTACCATGTGTAAAATGTTAGTAGTGTCTTATTATCGTCAAATATCTAGTCATTTCTAAATCTGAAAATTATAATTGTTTCAAAATGTCCTAATTTTTTTCTCTCTCTCTTAATGGTTTCTTTGTTTAAATCAAAATCTAAATAAGGATTTTGTGCTTTGCCTCTTTAAGCTTTAATTTCCTCCTCTAAGTGAAACCCCCTTACCACCCTTACCATGCCCTTAATTTCAGAAGGGCAAGGCAGTAAAGGCCATAACTGGAGAAGAGTGTCTGTCTGAGGATTAGCCAGGTAGTCAGTTGCAAGAAGTTCAAGGATTCTTTCCTTGGGTTCAAGTTGCCTGTTGCAATGTCCATAGCATCCACCATAGAGGAAGAATTAGCGGTGGGTCCTGTGCCCTATTCAGGTTGCCCTCCTGTTCCTCAAAGGTCATGGCAACCTTCGTTCTCAACCCTGGCTGCTGCCTAACTCACCTTTAAACCTGCCCCAACTCACCTTCTCCCACTGGGGACTTCTCCTTCTCCCTTGCATCTGTCCATGGTGGCCAGTCATTGGGTTCCATCTTGTTTTCTCCTGAATGGAGCCAGAGATGATTTCAAACAGGTGAACATGGAGGAGGAGATGAAACAAACAACCCAAACGTCAAGCACCCGGAGACATTCAGACTTTCAGCACAGCCCCAGTGATTGCCTCGTAGTACATCCCTTAGATTTATGTTATTATGCCCCAGCATCTCTGTCTCCCTCTGTGCTTTGAGTTGTGTTACAGAAAGCAAACTTCTGTTATCCCAGCTTGCTGTGAATCTCACTCATTCCAAAAGCAGGAGTTGGTGTGCACCAGCCACATAACAATGAATTTAATAACTCCAACTACACAGATAGATATTGGGTAGAATTCATGAACAAAATGGTGAGCAAAATGAGTAAAAGGCATCAATCCTGACACTGGTGAATTTTCACTAAATATAACTATAAAACAAGTATTATTATCAGGT
Source organism: Cacajao melanocephalus (assembly GCA_963573385.1). NCBI lineage: Eukaryota > Metazoa > Chordata > Mammalia > Primates > Pitheciidae > Cacajao > Cacajao melanocephalus. Next base: position 25,575 of record CAUYLG010036971.1, read on the forward strand.
GATAGCTGAGGTCGCTCCCATCTAACTACCAAGCCCTAAGGCATGAAGGAGTCAGGACTGGGCTCACATGTCGTGGATGCTGGAAGACCCATCTCCTAGGGAACCCTGGACATGATGCCCAAAGGAGCTGTGAACTTTGCTCCCCCTTCAGGTTCCTTCCCGGACTAACTGTGCTCCTCAGGAAATAGGACACCCTGGAACCTTGGGGCAGACACTTCACATTCCAAACTTTGAACTGCATCTGTGATCAGCACCTTGGCTGGCATAACCATGGAATCTTTTCACCAACCCCAAGAGGGAGACAGGGTAGGACTCCTGTCCACATTTTGCAGGTGAGAAATCTGAGACCTAGAAAAAGAATGGCATTCCCTCTGCTCAAAGCTGGAGGGAAAGCAAACCAGGACCACAGGCCCAAATCCCAGGCCAAATCTAGTTCTATTTTCCTGTTTCTTTTTCATTATCTTCAATCCAAATGCTGGATTTGTTTCAGAATACTAAATAACACATGCCCATGATAGAAAGATTAGACAAAAGCAATTTAAGAAGGAATTCCATCCCCTATCATTAATAGCGCTAAACATTTTGAAGTCATTTCCCTCTGGTCATTTTTATACATGCATATTTTTCTGTAATTGAGATCATATTGTATGTGCACATATTGTATGTGCACATATGTGTATTATGATTTACTTAATTTTATATAACTGTACCTACCATGTTACTAAAAACTTGTTGACATCACTTTAATGTATGAATAATTTTTCATTTTATGAATATGCCCCCAAAAATTTTTTTTGAGATGGACTCTTGCTCTGTTGCCCAGGCTGGAGTATAGTGGTGCAATCTTGGCTCACTGCAACCTCTGCCTCCTGTGTTCAAGCGATTCTCCTGCCTCATCCTCCCAAGTAGCTGAGATTATAGGTGCCTGCCACCATGCCTGGCTAATTTTTTTTATTTTTTAGTAGAGATGGGGTTTTGCCATGTTGGCCAGGCTGGTTTCGAACTCCTGACTTCAGGCAATCCACCTGCCTCAGCCTCCCAAAGTGCTGAGGTTACAGACGTGAGCCACTGTGCTCATCCTATGCCATAATGATTGAATATACCATTTATTGGTGGTTACTTTGCTTCCAATGTTTGTTTTACAAGTAATGATGAGATGAACATCTTTGTTGAGAAAATGATCCAGTTCTTTGGTTATTTCCTTAGGACTGAATTCTAGAAGGAGACTATTGGCTCAACAGGTATCTGCACCCCAATGCTCTTACTGGTGGATCATCAAGGAAAGCTCTGTCATGTTGATATAGCTGTCACTCAGAAACAAAGTAACTTCTAAATAAGCTAAGTAAATTCAATTGAAAATCATATTCTTTAACTTTTCAGAACACACTTCCCGTATTTTGAAATGTATTGGTCTAATGTCTGATAGTTTCAGTAGATGTAGAATTAATTTAGTAAATATTCCAGATGAAATATAATGAAGATATTAGCAGATCATGCTAAATTTCTAGGTGCCATTAGAATAAATTAAATGGCTTCTCTTGTATCTCAGTTGCCCAGACAGCAGAGGTCCACAAGGATGGGTCTCATAGCAACGTCGCCAGCCCTAACCCATCCTTCTGAAGTTCAGACTTGAATAACCACCTGCCTATCTGACATCTGTACTTGGATGTGTCATAGAATCCTCGAATTTAATTTAATATTAATCCAAAATATTTACTCTTAGTTTCTCAAGTCTCCTCTTTTAATGTATTCCTTCCCAATTTTTCCCATGTAAGTAAATAAAAGCATCACCATTTACCTGGTTCTCAGGACAATCCTCTGGAGCATTCTACATTCCCTCATCTTTTACATCCAATGCATCAGGTAGTCCTTTAAAATACATCCAAATTGAACTCATTTGGTGGGTGCACCAGCTTCCCTGAGGCCAGACGTCACATTTCACGGCATGGCCCTCCTCAGCGCAAAACCCTCCAATGGTGTCCCATCACACTTGATAATGAAATCCAAACTCCCATATAATCTGCATCCTGTCCACCTCTTGAAATTATCTCCCACCCACTCACCCCCCCTTCCTTATCCTCCAGCCACACTGATGTCACTGCTGATTCTCAAATAGCCAAGCTCCTTTCTGCTGCAAGACGTGGAATGTGCTTCCTCCAATCTGTCACACTGTGGCAATCCTTCACATTGCCCAAGTCTCTGCATGAGGGTGCCTTCTCATGTCCCTAAGATTGACATCCTCCCATTGCTTCCCAGTTCCTACTGCTTTATTCTTCCCCATTACACTCATTACCCCCTGGCAATCTATTGATTTAATTGTTTATTGACTAACTCCCCATTAGAATGTTCACTCCATGGGGGAAGGGACTCCATCTGTTGTGTTTGTAGCTAACGCACAGTGCCCAGCACCACAGAGCTCAGTTCAGTGCTTAACACATAATCACGCCCAATAAATATTTTGTGAATAAATGGATGAGGTAGGAAGCCTTCACTATGAGGAATGTGCATTACATTCACTTTGGTTTATCACAGAGAAGGACAATGAAAAGATCATTCTCTGCCATTAAGGGGAAGTAAACTATAAGGGCCTTGCAAAGCATAAGCCTCTAGACAAATGGAAATTATTACCATTACATTAATGTGGCATCATGCTAGATGCTCTGTGCTCTGTATAGACAGGACCTAGTGCCTGCTCACACGGATAAAGACATCAGCCAGTTAAGATGCTCACAGAAGGCTTTTACCAAGAGAAACAGTCTGTTGGAGGTACACTAAATTTCTGAGAATATTAGAGGATTATTTAAAGAGAGCATTTAGAAAGGTCATCATTGCCACTTTGAGAATAGAACTTTGAAAATTAGTTTTGTTTTTAAATGCAAATAGAAAATTCATGTCTATGAAAAAGTAGCTCTATATTATGTCAAAAATGAATACTCAGTCAGTAAAGTTTAAGTTACTGTAAGCAAGTGGACCATATTACTGGTTTCTCTGACCTGCACCATGAAATTATCTAGCTGCTAGAAGTACACAAGAATCACATTAGTAGCCACTTGAATAAACTACAAATCCTTGAAGGTCAATTCAGACAATGAGCTGTCATCTTGTCCATATTACCAGATGGTTACCAGACTTCCGGATCTCACAGCTCGTGTAAATTTTAATGGAATTATACAGGATTGCTAAGATTTTACCTTGTCAAATTAGGATGGTAAACAACAATAGCTGATACCACCTACTACTGAAAAAAGACATTATAATACCTCCTGAAATAGAACATAATCTTATAATAAATAAAACTGCAAATATACATATTCTTTTAATGTACCACATTGCCTTTTTTCTCTCATTTGGAAAATGAGACCTGGAATTTTTATTTATTTATTTTTTGAGACAGGGTCTTGCTCTGTTACCCAGGCTGCAGTGCAGTGGCGCAACCACAGCTCACTGCAGTCTTGACCTCCCGAGCTCAAGTGATTCTCCTGCCTCTGCCTTCCAAGTAGCTGGGACCACAAGTGTGCACCATCACGCCCGGCTAATTTTTAAATTATCTGTAGAGATAGGGTCTCCCTATGTTGTCCAGACTGGTAATTCCTGGACTCAAGAGATTCTCCCACCACAGCCTCCCAAGTGCTGGAATTATAGGCATGAGCCACTGCGCCTGGCTGAGACCTGGAAAATTTTATGGACAGGTAGGTACCAGTACATAGGATGGCATATGGGAACTGCTTCTCAGTTATGACTCCTTTTGCATCCTTTGATTAAATATTCCCACCAGTGGAGAGGTGCTATCAAAAAGCTACCTCCATCCTGTTCTGATGGATAGAAGGTTTCTCTTTAATTTAGGGTAAAGTTGGCAGCCTCCACCTTTTGGTTCTGGTTTTGGCCTAGGGGCTTCTGTGAAGAAGGCTAAATCTTTTTTATTTAGATGTGTGAAAGCAGCTATAAACCCAATCCCAACTCCCATAAGTTCTTCCTAGACTGAATCCTCCAGTTTCTTCAGCCAGTTCCTAAACCATTCACTGGCAGAACAATAAGGTACGTTCTAGCCTTTGAGGGGTCTGGTATAGGCATAGATGGGTGGATTACTTGAGCTCAGGAGTTTGAGACGAGCCTGGGCAACATGGCAAAACCTCGTCTCTAGAAAAAATACAAAAATTAGCTGGGCATGGTGGTGCACACCTGTAGTCCCAGCTACTCAGGAGGCTGAGGCAAGAGGATCACTTGAGCCTGGGAGGCAGAAGTTGCAGTGAGTTGAGATTTCACCACTGCATTCCAGCCTGGGTGATGGGAGTGAAACCCTGTCTTGAAAAGGAAAGAAAAGATCATTTTGGCATTTGTGAAAAGACAAAGATTAAAAATCTGAAAACTTCTTTTACCAACTTATAGCATAAAAGCTTATTTATCAACCTTTTTGGCAGATGGGAAGACAGGCATGGATGAAACCACAGTCTCTCCTATTCCAAATTTATCATCCATTATCACTAGATGCAGCAGCCTCCCCACACCCGAGTCACTGGATAATGCTATAGTCTCTCATTGTCACCTTCATTACCAACCTTTCAAGAATTCTTGCTAGTGGCCTTTGCTTTCACTAGGAACTCCCTAAAGGCAAAATTACAACACACTTTTTGTAACAATCTAATTGGCTTTTATCTATGATTCTAGAACCAGGCAACATTTCATTCTATGAAATAGAATGAGTATTCCAGTGAGGTGGGCAGAGAAGTTTGGCTTTATGGATAAAAGAGGGCTGAAGAAAGCAGAAATCGGAAACAAAAAGCAGATTGGCCATTTCAAAGTTACTTTCCTTATAGGGTTAAAGCAGAGGGCACTTTTATTGTGCCGATTAGGGTGACTGGAATTTCCTGTTTTTAGAAAACGGCCTCATTTCAAAGTCTGGTTTGATGAAGTGGCAGTTAGCACAGGTGACTTCATTCTGGTTTGGTCTGGTCTGCTGGGGCCTAGTGTAGGAGGCTCGCCCAAAACAGAGGCCGCCCATAAACTATTTAACAGAATACAATGCATTGTATGCTGGTTAATTTGTTTTACTTATGAGTGATAGAAAACCACATATCAATAGTGGTTTGAATAAGATTGTTTTGTTTTCGTATAAAAGCCTGGACGAAGGCAGTGGAGGACTGATATGGGCTCCCACAATATCAGGAACCCAGGCCCCTTTTAACTTATTGTTCCCCTATGTGTGGCTTCTATTCCCAAGGTCACTCTGTGGTCCAGTGTAACTTCTGTAGCTCCAGCCATCATATTGACATTCTGGCCAGATGAAGGAGAAAAAACAAGGAAGAGTATTCCGCCTTTATTTAAGGACACTTCCAAGAAGTTATGCACCACTTCTATTGGCCATTCCTAGCTCCAGGAGAGACTGTGCTGATGTTGTTTTTTCTAATAAAGAAAAAGAGAACTGAGGTTAGGTGACAAGTAGCCACCTGTGCCCAGGGTCAGACGTAAAGTCAAATGACCACTGATGCAGCTCTGGTGATCAGCCTGTCTGAAAAATCACTAAACTTAACACCAAATCCTAAGGACTCCATACCTAAAACTCTTTAAAATGAGATCAATGAAAATGAGCCATGGGCAAAATTGGGACCCATGAGACTGTATCCAGTAGGATCATGATCAGTCAAGCAAATGGGTTTAACTCGGGTTTCCTGGATTTGTGTTTTTGGCAGGAATTCCTTCCCAGCATTTCTCAGAAATATTATGTTTTTCCAAATGCCAATTTCTGAGAAAAAGAAGTTAAGACATCTAGGAACCCGGTAAATGTGTTCTTGTGTGAGAATTAAAGCTTAGCAGTCAACATGTTGAACTAGATATTACTAGTTCAAAGGACTCCACTGACAACAAATCAAAAGTGAGAGTAGAAAATACTGAGGCATCCATCTGAAAGTGAAGTTCTGAATGGAACTGCAGAGTAGAGGAGAGAAAAGGCCATCATCTAATGAGTCTTCCAACTGCTGTTGCCAGGGTAGAGGCAGTGGTGTGCTGGAGCTGGCTCAGGAAGAGCCAGTTGTGTGCCGCTCTTCCCAGCTCTCAGTGACATCCCTTATGTAGCTGGGCATTGACCATTGTGGGAGCACTTATGCCTCCCCTCAGAATCTGGCAAACCCTTACATATCAGGGCTTTTTTTTTTTTCCAGGAGAGTCAATTTACCAGCACACACAGGTTACAAGTGTGGGTTTGTGGCCTGGTCTGCTTCTAATGGTAAGTCATCTTTGCAAATAAAAAAATATTGGTAAGTTTACACACATAAGATACTTATACAAGTCCTATGAGCAGTGTCGGAAAAAATAACAAATCTTGAAAGCAAAACGAGTCTTGAAATTGGCAATTCCAACAAGTGATTCCGTGAACCTTGTTAGTGAACCTGAATGTTAGAATGTTAGTTATTTGAACACTTCCCAACAATGATCACTGGCATTTCCAAGTGTTGAATATTCACTATAGGCTACAGTTCTTTGTAAATACTTCAACAGGGGAGATGCAAAAAGAAGACGTGACTGCTGTTGTAGAATACTCCAACAAAAATCAGAAACTGCTCCAAACTCTGAATTAGCGAGAATATTGATCTCAACAGCAAAATCAAGACCAGGGTAAGCAGACCAAAATAATAACAATAAAGCGCCATTAAAAAAGGAAATAAGCTTCTGTAAAGTAATATGGACCCTAATGGCTAACGTGAAGATGCTAGGGGCACACTCAACCAACATCAATGAAAAATGAAAAAAAATGTTTTCTACATCTAGAATATGTCACAAAGCAAAGATCAAAACTATCAGATGGAGCAATTAAAGCTTTGTGTTTTAAAAGTTTGTTTTAAAAATAATAACGTTTAAAATTAGATGTTTGTGCTATTATTTTTCCATTTTTAAGTGATTTTCATCTGGCATTTATTTTGCAGTAATGGTTCCTCCTTTTTAATGATTTCTATATCCGGTGCCTATATCAGGTGGAGAGAATTTTTACATTACTGAAATAACGTTGTCACAACATATTGGTTCATAATAATAATAAGCCATAAGAAAAAAAATCTGAAACTTTTAGCATCAATTTGTCACTGAAAATTATTAACTGTTTATTATTCTGGTCACTCATTATTATTTAAAAGCATGTAAATACAATGTTATAGAAAATGTGAGACAGCTGCAGTGACTCACACCTGTAATCCCAACACTTTGGGAGGCTGAAGCAGGAGGATAGCTTGAGGCCAGGAGTTCAAAACCAGCCTGTCTCTACAAAAGAAAACAAAATAGGCAGGAGTACCCTAATAGCTAACTTCAAGATGTTAGGGCCACACTCTATAGGCATGTGCCTATAGTCTCAGCTACTCAAGAGGCTGAGGAAGGAGGGTCACTTGACCCCAGGAGTTTGAGGCTGCAGTGAGCTATGATCATGCCACTCCAGCCTGGGTAACAGAGTAAGACCCTCTCTAAAAAATAATAAAAAAAAAAGTATAATTTCAGGAATGGTCATGAATTCCCAGAAATTTCAATTTCTCATTCCTAAATACTGAACAGAAGGGTTAATTGGGAATTTGGAAACATTATTCTGGAGCTTTCAAACACCTTTTAAAGCAGCAGATCCCTTTTTATCGAACAAAAGCTACCTGGGAAACAGAAGATGTAAAAGAGGCAAAAATGAAGCTCTGGCTGAGGAAGGAGAGTAAGGTCCTGTGCTGAACTTTGTGACCAATTCGTTGACTTACTTGGGTGGGGCCCGTCACTTTTGCGTCTCTAAGTCTTGGTTTCCTCATCTGTAAACTGCAGTTAATATAGCCTGCTCTACTGGGCCCTGAGGCTTGTTACGGGAGACAACTGAGAGACGCTTGGGAAAAAGCTTTGTGAACTTAGGACACCTTGAAGCCATTATGAGCCAGACAGATGCCAATGTCACTGTTCTGACACTCTGCACTGACCTCAGAGGGTTCACAGCCTCACTGAGGAGAGGGGACATCCACACACTAGATGCAACCCTTGACATAGGAGTCAGATGGGCAGAGCTGGGACTGGAGCCCTGAACTCCAGTGCCTCCTCCTGGCTGCTCTCCTGGGACCATCTCTCTGCCAGTGTTTGTCTAAGGGCTGGGGCTACAGGGTGCAAAGAAGGCCTTGGGTTTAAAGTGCAGTCATTCTGTAAGTAGCCAGGATCAGGCTGTAAAACAGAAAATTTTATCCCTCACATAAAAATGATGGTTTCTAAAAAGGGGAATGTGAATTATGAGGAAGTTCAAAGTTCACTGAAATGGAGGCCAGAAAGTTATATTTTAGTCTGGAAGTGCCATAAAATGTAGAGGAATGTGTCAGTTCCCTTCCCAGAACTTCAGCTCTCACCTCTGTAGAAGCCAGGAGGGCTTGAATGACTCCACTTTTCCACTCAGAAGAGCCACAGTGTCTCATTCCCCAGATGAGCTCACACAGAAACAGAGCTCAAGTTGCTCCATCTGTTTCCTGAGTGGCCTTGCTAAGTGGAGCTCTGGTCTCCCTCAACCCAGGGAGTCCTTTTTGCAAATAACAGCTGTTTGTCACAGAACAGGAGAGTCAAGTTTGCTTTCTTAACCTGTGTTATCTTAACATTTAAAAAAAGTTATTTTGTGTTAAAATAGGAGGCCATTGATTTAAATCAGGCTCCTTTACTGAGCCCAGCACACCAAAATATGAAGCCATCATGCTTAATGAAACTAATTAATTTGGGAATACATTCTTGCAAATGGCTGAGTTTCAGTAAGTCACACAGCTGAACTTAATGAATTACAGTAGGTCAGCTGAGTTGAATAAGGTAAGACGTTTAGCTGGAACTAATTAACCAATTAAGCTGTAACCAACTAAGTTGTCTCTGCATGTCACTTCTGTTCTCTCTCTATAAATGTTGCCAAATCATGGTGCTGGCCAGAGTTCTCTGAGCCTGTTCTGGTTCTGGGGACTGCCTGATTCCCAAATTGTTTTTTCTTTTTGTTTTGAATCATTGTAATTGCTCAAGTAAACTGTTGAATCTAAAATTTAGTCTAAGGATTTTTCCTTTTAACCTGGTAATAAAAAGCAACATATGCTTGTTCAAATAAGGTGGAACAGGACGGAAGGATGCAAAATAAAAAGTAAGCTCCCTCCTTCCTCCAAGCCTGTCCCACAGAGGCCATCACATCCTTCCTTTTTCCTGGGTTCATACAAACACACATACATTTGTGTAATTTAGGAGGTTTTTATTCTTAGTTTTGTTTCCTTGAGGAGAAATGCTTGCCTTTTTTTTAATGAGACCATTCTGTAACTTGCTTTTTCTCTATTTAGAGAAGGCAGTTTCCAAGTCAGTACATTTTTGTAGCGGCTGCCTATTATTCCATTTTTTGATGGCTGTATCATAATCTTTATATATTTCCCAACTGATGGGAACTTGGATTTTTTGAATGTTTTACTAATAGAAACAACACTATAAGAACATCCTTGGACATACTTGTGTGGGTGTTTCTGTAGGGTAAGGATAGGGATGGCTGGGTTTGCACGTTACACAACACCTGGTGCAGGGCCTGACAACTGCCACATTATCACTCTCATCCTCCTCTCTAAGAAGTGTAATTTCCGATTCCCATCCCTATCTGTAAAGTGGTCAGCCCATCCATCCTCCAGACCCAACAGCCTTCTTCAAAGACCTCACCCCCTCAGAGGTGCCCTTTCTTGTTTCTTGGCGGCCAGGAATAGATTTAATTAGAGGAGCTAATTCATGGCTAAGTCTTTGTGAGCACTAATAGTTGAGCTAAGAATATTTTGTTGCTATAAAAACTTAGCATAAATTTAGTGGCTTACAACACCACAAATGCATTATCTTACAGTTCTGGAGATCAGAGTCCAAAACAGGATTCCACTAGGCTAAAATCAAGATGTTGGCAGGGCTGTGTTTCCATCTGGAGGCAATGGGAGAAAGCATTTCCTTGTCTTTTCCGGTCTGGTTCTTAGAATGTGTCACACTCCTTGGCTGGTGGCCCGCTTCTGTCTTCCGGTCTTTCTTGCATCACCCCTGATCCCTCTGCCCTCCTCCTCCACAGTGAAGGGACATTTTTTTTTTACTGCATTGGGCCCGCCTAGATAATCTTGGATAATCTTATTTAAGGTCAACTGATTAGCAACTGTGATTTATTTGCAATCTTAATTCCCCTTTGTGAACACAACATTTTCTCAGCTTCTACGGATTAGGACATGGACATCTTTGAGGAACCATTATTATGCGTACCACAGATAGCACAGTCTGAAGGTGGGAACTGAGGCCTGCCCAGTAGCCCTCTAAGGAGTTAGTTGTGTGTCCAAGAAAGAGCCCTCTGGTGGCCGGGCGGGCAGGGGTGAGGCGAAGCCAGGGAGGCCCATGAGGGGATGACATGGTGAGGTCTTCACAAGGACAGTGACAGTGGGGATGGAGGACACAGGGTGAGCCAGTTGACTGGCACCTGAAATAGGAGGCAGCTACCCCTTGTCTCGGGCCAGGTCCCATCCCACCCAACCTGCCCAGAAGCTCCAGCAGCCACCCCAACACCCAGACTCCAGCGTTTCTGGAAACTTGGCAAACCCCCACCCCCTGCAACTCCCCAGACTTGCCTACGTCAGCCATGTGAATTAGCATCTTCACTCTCGCACATCCTCTAGACAAGCCAGGATGGGATTCTCATCTTCGTACAGCCAGGGAAACAGGCCCAGCAAGTAAGTGGCAGGGCTGTGGCTGTGCCTGCATCTCAGAAGGACAAGGACAGAGGGACCCTGTATGAGCCCCCACAGGCCTGGCTTCCAAAGTGGGGTCTGTAGGCAGCTGGAAAGGCCTCAGCCTGGAAGTCGTAAGTGATTTCCAGGAAGCCCCCCACCAGCTGTGGACCCTGCTGTCTCCCTCCACTACTGGGATGAGGAAGAGTTGCCTTGGCAGGCTCCTCAGCCTTGCCTGCGCTGGGGAGCTGGGATTAGGAGCCCTGCCCTGTCCCAGGAGGTGCAGGCCGGGTGTGGGTACAGCCAGGCCTGTCACTCAGGCTCGTGAGCCCCTGGCCGCTCCCTCTACTGTCCTCAGCCCACCCAACCTGCCCAGAAGCTCCAGCAGCCACCCCAACACCCAGACTCCAGCGTTTCTGGAAACTTGGCAAACCCCCACCCCCTGCAACTCCCCAACCTTGCCTACGTCAGCCATGTGAATAAGGCAGGTGTGTGTGTGTCTTATCATTGTATCTGTTCTGAGAAATTTGTCTGCCCCATCTGTGTCCATGCCTGTGTTTTTGTATCTCTTAGATTGGAGTTGGTTTGTTTTCTAATTTTTTAAATAACTTTTGTTCCTTTGTAAGGTTCTTGCTGTTTCTTATTCAAGAGCAAATCATTCATTTTGAGAACTTCAGATAAACATAAAGGGAAAACATTTAAAATGCACAAACAGGCCAGGCGCGGTGGCTCATGCCGGTAATCCCAACACTTTGGGAAGCCGAGGCAGGCAGATCATCTGAGGCCAGGAGTTTGAGACAAGCCTGTCCAACATGGAGAAACCCCATCTCTACTAAAAATACAAAATTAGCCAGGTGTGGTGGCGCATCCCTGTAATCCCAGCTACTTGGGAGGCTGAGGCAGGAGAATCACTTGAACCTGGGAGGTGGAGGATGCGGTGAGCCGAGATTGCACTACTACACCCCAGCCTGGGCAAAAAGATGAAACTCTATCTCAAAAACAAAACAAAACAACACAAAACAAAACAAAAAAACTAAATAAGTACATATAAAATGCACAAACAATCCATCCACCCAGAGACAACAGTCTGTCAACACCTTGGCATACAGCTCTCCACATCATCTTCTATGAGTCTAAGTGTGCAGCCACATTTATAGTCCTCTAATTTCCTTTTAATTTACCAATACATGATAAATGCCCTTTCAGGTGAATGAGTTACATTTACCTTGTTGTTATGCCTGCCTAGTGTTTGATTCTGCGGCTGTGCTGGAATTTGCCAGCCCAGCCCCCTCCTATTGGCGTCGAGGTGGTTTCTAACTTTTCACTATTATGAACATGCTGGATGGAGGCATGGGGCGGGGGGTGCACATCTGTCTCCAGCTGGCTCTGCTTTTTCAAATGTCACGTCCTCAGGGAAATAGGGACCTGGCAAGGTACAATGACCCTTTTCTATTCCCTGGAACAAGTGGTTTCCTTTAAGGAAGGTACTGTTCCGGAAAACATCTTGTTTCAAGGCCTCCTAGATTCCAGAATCCAGCCTGTCCCAGCGAGAAACACCACCCTGGTTTCAGGTCCAGGAATGTGTGGAAAGAGCAGGGCAAAGGTTGGAGGGGGGAGGGACGGGGGCCTCTTTCCCTTGCCCGCTCCTGACAGCTGGGTTTCCAGTATCTTCACTCTCACACATCCTCTAGAGAAGCCAGGATGGGATTCTCATCTTCTCTGTACAGCCAGGGAAACTGAGGCCCAGCAAGTGAGTGGCAGAGGCGGGGCTCGGCTTAGCTTTTCCACATCCCAGTGGGGCTGAGAAGGAACAGAGCAGGGTTCTCCCTGCCCTTTGCCCCACGTGGAGCTGACAGAAGCCCCAGGAGGTGAAGGGGAAGCAAGACCTCTTGCTCAGAGAGGCACGGCCTATATCTCTGCAGGTGCAAAGCCTTAGGGAGGTCTTAAGTGGGCTGGGTCAGAACTGATGTCTATTAACCCTTAATTCCAGCCCTCCACAGAAGTTTACTCTCCGGGGGAGGCTTCCTGGACTGTCCATTAGAACTGCAGAGGGCAAAGACCTGCTTCTTCTTCAAGTCAAAGATGCAGATGGGGCCGGGTGCTGTGACTCACACCTATAATTCCAACAGTTTGGGAGGCCGAGGCCGGTGGATCACTTGAGGCCAGGAGTTCAAGACCAGCCTGGTCAACATGGTGAAGCCCCATCTCTGCAAAAAATGCAAAAATTAGCCAGGGGCAGTCATGTGCACCTTTAATCCCAGCTACTCAGGAGGCTGAGGCAGGAGAATCGCTTTTGCAGTGAGCTGAGATCATGCCATTGTACTCTAGCCTAGGCAACGAGCAAAACTCCATCTCAAAAAAAAAAAAAAAAACAAACAAAAACAAAAGGCCGGGCGCAATGGCTCACGCCTGTAATCCCAACACTTTGGGAGGCCAAGGTGGAAGGATCACCTGAGGTCAGAAATTCAAGACCAGCCTGGCCAACATGGTGAAACCTCATTTCTGCTAAAAAATATCAAAAATTAGCTGGACGTAGTGGTGGGCGCCTGTAATCCCAGCTACTCAGGAGGCTGAGACAGGAGAATCACTTGAACCAGGGAGGCAGAGGTTGCAGTGAGCTGAGATCACACCATTGCACTCCAGCCTGGGCAGCAAGAGCAAAACTCCTTCTGTGGGGAGAGGGAAGATGCAGGTGGCTTTTGCTCAGGTGAACCTGTGGCAAATCAGATCCCCTGGCTCCCGTCCTCCTAAAGACATGAACTGGATCCCTGAGAGTTGGCTGGGTGCAGATATCACTTATGGAGGGAAATGAAACTTAGCATTGTTCTGCAGATTTGGCATTCACCCAAAGTGGCTCGTGGGGGCTCGGTTCCCTCATCTGTAAAATGGTGGTGATGGAGTTGCTGTGTGCACTCATGAGAGGACACAGAGGAAGCACAATATGCCTGGTGTGTCCTAAGAGTCTGGAAAATGGAACCAGCAATAGGAGTAGAATGAATGGAGAGAACACTGGATTCGGAAGCTGGGAGCCTGAGTGCAAGTGTGGCTCTGCCCCAGATTCCAGGGTGACCTTGCACAGCTGCTTCCCTCACTGCCACCAGACAAGCACTCCTGGCTTTGCTGCATGTTGGCGTCAGCCTCAGTCTTGTCCCTGCAAGGCCACCTCCTGCCCTTGGGGTCAGCAGGAAGAGGCCACTGTCACAAGGAGAGGCTTCCACTGCCCTGTTGCTGGGCCCCTTCTGCTTCCCACATAATGGGGAGAATGGCAGGAGTTCCTGGGGCCAACACACACCACAGCATACAAAAACACACACAAACTCACTGCACACATACAGCTCACACACACCACAGCAAACACACACTACACACATACAGCTCACACACACCACAGCAAACACACAGCTCACACACCACAGCATGCAAACACATACACACACAACACACATATAGCTCACACACACCACAGCAAACACACACACACTACACACATACAGCTCACATACCACAGTATACAAACACATTCACTACACACATACAGCTCACACATACCACAGCCTACACACACAACAGACATACAGCTCACACACATACACACATACAGCTCACATACCACAGCATACACAAACACACATACAGCTCACACACACCACAGCAAACTCACACACACTACACACAGCTCACACATACCACAGCAGACATACGGCTCACACGCTACACATACAGCTCACACACACACACAGCAAACACATACACACCACAGCATACAAAAACACACTATAGTTTACACACACACAGCATACACACACACTACATACAGCTCACATACCACAGCATACAAAAACACACTCACTACACACATACAGCTCACACACACCACAGCATACAAAAACACACACTACATACAGCTCACACACATAGCATAGAAAACACACACATACTATACACATACAGCTTACACACAAACAGCATACACACACACCACAGCACACAAAAACATACACTACAAACATACAGCTCACACACACCACAGCATACAAAAACTTACACACTCACTACACACATATAGCTTACACACACACTACACATACCACATACACATCATACTCAAACACACCACACAAATACAACACACACATCTTACACATATATACCATATGCACATTAATACCATATATACACACCACATACACTCACACAAAAACACACCGCAACATCCACTCACACCACACACACTCACTACACACATACAATTTATGCACACACCACACACACACCACATGCACATCTGGTGTGAGTGTGTGGGGGGGGCTGCTCGCTTCCCTCCACTCAAAGCGTCCTCACCAACATCGCCATCACTCATCATACTGCAAAGCACATCACTCACCATGCTGCAAAGCACAGGGCCTCACCTCGGCTCCCCTGTCCAGCCCCCTGTGCTCTCCCCGACTGGACCAGCCCTCTTGGAACCCCCCTCCCCCTCCCACAGGGTTGCAAGATCAAATGCAGGGTGCCCAGTTAAACTTGAATTTCAGATAGACAAAGACTGTTTTAGTGTAAGTATGTCCCAAATGTTGCATGGGACATATTCATACTAACATGTATTTGTTGCCTGTCTGAAATTCCAGTTTAACTGGATGTCTTGTCTTTTTATTTGTCAAATCTGACAACCCCATTCCTCCAGTTATCTGGTCCCCACGCTCCCCACCTTCCTGTCCCTTCTTCCGTTGCTTCTCCTCAGCCCCTCTCTGTCAGCCCATTCCGGGGTACTGGCCTTGGCAATCCTCTTTTTTTCAAACTTCCTGCTCTCCTGGGACAGCTTCTCAGATCCACCTCCACGTGGGCCTGGCCCCACCAGCGTCCTCGGAGGACCTTCCCGCCAGCTCCTGATATAGGACCCACCCTCCCTGCAGCGACAGCACGTTGCCACGCTGCATGTGATTCCAGCCTGTGGACCCAACCGGACTGACCTGGTGAGCACTGTGACCACACAGTACAAGAGCAAAGTGCTGGGCCTGGCTCCTGCTGAAGGGTGCCAGAGCTGGAGCAGAGCTGACTCTGGCTGAGGGGAGAGGGAGGCTGAGGCCGCTCTTCTCCCCTCTCAGATCCTCCTCAGCCATCTCTCCCCACATGGGTCTCTTGTGCCCAGGTTTTTCTTTGTGTTTAGATACACGAAACCACCACTGACCAGTCTAGGCTATTCTGAGAACAGGACCCTACTGAGTTCCTCTGGAGATGTGCTGCCAGGTCCCCTTTCAAGGAAGGACTTCAGCCAAAAGCAATGGCTTACACCTGTAATCCCAACATTTTGGGAGGCCAAGGTGGGAGGATCACTTGAGGCCAGAAGAGTTCGAGACCAGGTTTGGCAACATAGTGAAATCACATCTCTACAAGAAAAGGGTTTTTAATTAGCTAGCATGGTGGCATGCACCTATAGTCCCAGCTACTCAGGAGTCTGAGGCGGGAGAATCGACTGAGCCCTGGAATTCAAGGCTGCAGTGAGCTATGATCATACCTGCACTCCGGCCTGGGTGGCAGTGAGATCCCATCTCCTAAAATTAAATTAAATTAATAAAATAGAAAGGAAGGACTTCAAGGCCTGCAGAGAGCTGCCCTGGCTAAGGTTAGATCCTGGGGGAGGGGAGAGGGACTCGGAAATGGAGCAAAGGTGTGGGGATATTAAGGGCCTGTATCATGGTTTGACTTTTTCCTCTATCCAATCCTGCTTCTTCCTTCTTGCCTGCTGACAAATGCTGAGCGTATGATAAAATATATTGTTTGCTAAGAAGAACCATGGCAAGGAAAACCTAGCTGCACCTCCCACCAACTGGAAAACTGCTTGGAGCATTCTAAAGTAGCACAACAGTGTATCACACAGGTTAAAACAATTCTCTCAGCACGAGATACGTGACGCTGCCCCCATGGCTCCCTCGTGGAGAATACTTTCTGGTTTGTCTACAATCAGTGGTAAGCAGGCACCAGCTGCCTACCTAGTTTATCTTGGTTCTATGAGAAAACACAGGACACCTGCTGTTAATAATAATCATCTGTTCAGAGAGACTACATGGGTCAGAGTCTGCTCGAGGCCCTTAGTCCAGTATGCTGTCAGCCCCTGAGGCTCTCGGCTTGGAAGGCTGAGGAAAAGGTTTTTGGCCTCTGGATAGTCCCATTCACTTTGCTGTTCTGTCTGGGTGTCTGCTTCTTTTCTCCTTTAGTGCCGCCTGGGTGGGGGTCTCTATAACCGAGCTGGACTTGATACTTCCCCTTACAGGAGATGATCCCTGATAAATATCTTGCACCCAAACTTTGCCTCAGTGTTGGGTTTTAGAGAATACAGCCCGCAAAAGTTCTCTTCCCTCTGTCTCCAGGGCCTCCCCACAGGCCAGGTCCCTTCCCTGTGCATCTGTGAAGGCCCTGCGTGGGAGACTCACCTTCGGAGTGTCCAGGACGTGGTCCCAGGAGCTCTGGGGCCTGAGTTGAGCCCCGCCCACCATGCTCCGCCCCATCCCTCCAGGGCCTTCCCAGTATACCTCTCCAGCTCCAAGCCACTCTTTCTGAGGGCCCTTCCCGTGGCAACCACATGGCAAGGGCAGCCTTTCTGGACACCCTTAGAGGCCAGAGCCCCCCTAAAGCTCAATCCTGCCCCCTTCAACAGACAGGTCCTAGAAGAGCCGTCTACTCAGGGCTAGATACAGACATAAGAGCCAGGAGGCTCGCAATTTTGCACCTTTCAAACCAAACTCCTTAAATACAGCACAGCATTTATTCCATGGCACGGGAGAATGGGTTTTCTATGAATAAAAACTGACTATGTCTTTATTTGTGATGAAAACAAGAGCTTTGTTACATGCTCTGAATGTAACATGACATTTTAACTTATCTGGAATTATCTTTCAGTTCCTGTTTTTTCTGTCACTCCCAGGTGACGCAAGTCATGTTCTCTGAGAATAGAAGTGACCTGTTAGAATACAGCAATACAAAACACATAAAAATATGTTTAAAAACCTGATTTCTGGCTTTCCTTTCAACAAAACATTGTACTTTCTGTGGCTCTTATTTTCTCTCCAAATCAGATTTGGAAAGGCCTGTAAAAGGATATACATTTTCAGTTCTAAAGTAAATAATTTGTTCTCCGGAAGCAGCTCTTCAGAATTTTAGGGCTGATTTCAGGCAACTGGCAGGGAGCAAGCCTCAAGGCTGGGATCTGTGCAATGTGCAAAAGAATCAATTAGGAGAGCAAGTAAGAAGCGGTTTCTAAAAACGTCCACGTGAGGGTGCTGTGTCCTCAGGTGGCAATAGACCAGCGTCTCGGGCACACCGCCTACAATAAATTCCAGTGGTATTTCAGTTCCTGGTGTAGCTCAGCAGACCCTGCCCGCCTTGCAGTCCAGCGCTGTGTCTGTTGGCTCACTCTTCAGACCCCTCCTAAGCCCCATCCTGTGGGTTGACTCCAGCTGTGCTCTCAGGGGTTCCAATACCAAGGATCCCCTAGGCTGGAGGGCACAGAAGGCTGGGGTGGGAGAGGAGACGAGAAGTTCACAGGTTACAGGCAGGAAAGGAGTGGGAGGCAGCCCTGGGAGGGGTGGAAGGCCAGGGAAGGCTTGCTGAGGGGCA
The DNA here is from genome assembly GCA_963573385.1 of Cacajao melanocephalus. NCBI lineage: Eukaryota > Metazoa > Chordata > Mammalia > Primates > Pitheciidae > Cacajao > Cacajao melanocephalus. The sequence goes on from CAUYLG010036971.1 coordinate 43,877, forward strand.
GATGAGTCTGACCCATCAGTACAGCACATCCTAGGGACTCAGGCCTCACATGAAGGTCCAGAAGTCCCGGGCACTAGGCACTGGCTGGGCATGGCGACCAGGCCCTGTGAAGAGAGAAGCCTCCTGGCGAAACGTGGCCACCGTGAAGCTGCTCCCAGGGCGCCCCTGTGGATCCTGGGCCCTCGAGTCACAGCTGAAGCAGCAGAGGACACAGGTGATGGTCACAGTCACCACAAACAGCACCGCCACCACCCCAATCACTGCCGTTTCCATGGCCCGCTGAGCAACCTTAGGTCCTCTCGAAGCCTTCGCTCCCATCCAGAACAGGAGGCTCTTGGTGATGGCAGGGGCCCAGTGCTCTCCCTCCGTCTCCTAAGAAGATGCTGCTCTGAGTCCCTGGGTAGCCTCTGCTCCAGGCCATCGGGCGCTGCCACGTGACCCCACTGCTTGAATCTCAGATAATCTCTATTTCTACGCCTCAGGCCAGGCCTCCAAGAGCTATGGTCAGCTCCATGTCAGCTTCTAGAAGAAGCACTGACCTGGAAGACGTGAGCACAGACTCCCTAGACACGGAGGAGGTAGAGAGGAGGGGTCAGAAGACGCTGCACAGAGACAGCCTAGCCAGCCCTGGCCCTCCGGTGACGCCTACAGATTTCAAGAGCAAGTTACACTCAGGCCAAAGACAAAATATTCCCCCTACTGTGGATGCAGGAGGAGCCCGGCTCCTCCCCAGGAGGGATCTTGGGCCAGTGCTTCAATAGGCCTATCTGCTGCCTCCCCAGCCCCTGGCCCTGTGCTGGGGGCAGGGGCACAAGGAGGGAGGCAGGCATGTGCCAGTTCCGGGCAAGGCAGGGGGGACTGACGGGTCACCCCAGGCACCAGGGCCTTCAGGGGGGGCTGGAGGCGGGGGCAGGTTGCATTTGGCCTCCTTTTCTGCCTGGCGCTGGGAGCGTGCAGTTTAGGTAGAGTATCACGTGCTTCCCCGGGAATCCCTGCCCTGTCCGTGACCGTGGGGCTCCTTACCCGGAGGTCCCGGAAGAAGCCTTCTTGGGTGCTGGCCTCGCCTGCCCTCTTTGCTGCCCGCTTAGCCCGTTGCTCACACTCTTGTATTATGAAGACTTACCCTGGGCTCCCCAAGAGCCGGCCCTGGCTGCACCTAGTACTTCAGCCCCCTGGCCTGGTGGCCGCCCCAGGGACCGTGGCACTCCTCCACGTTGTCCTGCTTGGAACTTGGCTCCGAGATGTCTGAGCAGCTGAGAGCACTTCCTGAATTCCTTCCTCCAATTGTGAGCGAGGGCCCAGGACCCACTTAGCAGCCACCTAACCCCAGTTATCCCGCCCCACCATGCGCACCCCAAGCCATTTCCACCCTGCTCCCTGCCAGGAGGTCAGGGGAATAAGCTAGGCCCAGGTGACTGACTTAGTCTGCCACATCAGAGCCCCTTCACACCTAACACCTCCAGAGACCATCACCACTTCCAGAAAGGAGACTGGGCTATTAGCCCCACTTCGTCCATATTCTGGGAAACAGAGTAGTGAGAACAGTAACTCCAGGCATGGGACCTCACCAGATGTAATTTCGCATAACCTTCCCAGCAACTCTGCATGGTTATATAGCCTCCATTTTATAGATGAAAATCCTATGGTCATAGAGGTTAAATGACCTCCCTGTAGCCCATTTTGAATTAGCCATGTTAACTGAGTGCCAGTGGCTGAGGAGGGACCCGCCTCCCTCCACTCCTAGCTCAGTGCCCTTTCCAGGTACCATGGGACCACAGATCATCTGATTGTGCAGTTTTACTGATCTGGGTGCAGAGTACCCGAAAGGGCAGAGGGCCGGCCCAAGGTCACACAGCCCAGATCCCTTTCAGTTTCTCCAAGGCCCAAGGGAACTTTCTTTAGTACCAGTATTAGGAAACCGGCACTTTGCACAGAATGGGAGAGCAACTTTTCAGAGCAAACCATGGCCTGTCATATTCTCAATCTGTCCCTTTTCTGAGATGATGGGGCCATCTGGGCCCTGAGCTCCTCCTCCACAGGGAGCAGGCTGTGGGCCGTGACAGGAAGCAGATTCCTTGGATTATTTTTATTAACTGGCACAACTAGAAGCAGAGGGAAGGAGATGATGGGCTGATCTAGGGGCCTGTGGTTTCAGGTTGAGTTACCAACATCACCTCCTTAATTGGGGTGATAGAGGGCACCAGGGGACTGTGTGTCAAGCTTGAACATTTGTTCCTTTGACTTCTCATCAGCTGTTCTTCGCAGGTACACACAGCTGTAGGCTGCCTGCAGAGTGCCTGAGCGGTCCCGCATTTTTAAACTGAAATAAAGGCCGATCCGATCCCTCAGCGGGTTCTCTCCTGCCCTGCATAGGCTTCCTTTCCTGTTTCTGAGCTTTATGGGAACCTCTTCCCTGTCTTTGATTCATCTGTGAAATCAGCATGGAGATGCTTGGGAAAGGGGCAGGGCTGGAGGGAACAGAAGGAGGAGTTGTGGCAGGAATCCAGGTGGGGGATGGAGAGGTCCTGGGCTACAGGGGGTGGATTTGAAGGACATGGCCGGAAAATCAACACTGCATGACCGCCTAGGGTCCACTTTCCCAACCCAGAAACCCAGGGCGGGAGAAATCAGTGTGAATTTGCCTCCCCCTCTCTCCCTCCTCCTCCAGCCCTCACAGAGAATCCACTGGGAAATAGAAAGGAAAGAGGACATTCTGTTCTGGTGAGTCACCAGGCCCCTGACTCTCTGGCTTGCTCTCCAGCCCCTCCCCACCGCCTCGCCTGGCCCCACTTCCCACCTCAGCTCACAGGCACAGGCTCACGGTCTCAGAGCCAGACTTCCTTCCTCACTGTGGATACCACCAGCTTTCATGGAGCATATTCCAACGAGCCTCCAGGCTCCAGCAAGGGGCATCTCTGTTACCCACCCCACTGTAGAGAAGAGGAAACTGAGACCTCAGCATTCTCCCAAGGCCATCCAACACCCTCACCCCAGCACCTAAAGAACTCCACTTGCTCCCTCCCAGCCCTCCCACCATGCACAGGCACCAGCTGGGGCAGGATGGCTGGAGATGCAAGGCCTGGAGAAGAAACCTTGACCCAGTTACCAAGGAAACTGAATTCAAGACAGCCTGTGGGTGGGGCTTCCTCGAGTTCCAGAGCTCAGTCCGCCCTGGATGTGGGCTGAAAAGAGTACAGGGGCAGAGCCCTGGGGAGCCAGCCTTGCAGCGGCTCCAACCTTCCTGTCTCCAGGGCCCTGGACTGTCCCACAGAAGGCCAAAGCCCTGCTGGTGCACACAGGACCTTCTGTGGGCAGGGCTTTATGCAAACCCTGAATCCTCCCTCAGAGCTCAGACAGAGCCCACCCAATTCTTCCCACTCCACAACCAGCCCCTAAGACCCAGACAGAAGCCGCCTGCTCCAGACACACGCTTCCCATCAGCGAGGGAGGTCCCAGGGCAATGAGGACGCAGGCCGGGCAGCTCCCTCCCTCCCGCCTGCTATGGTGCAATCAAGAGCCTCTTCACAAAAGCTTCTTAGTGGTTTTTATTTTCTTGGACTAAGGCACCGATGAATTGACTGTGCAGCCTCGTACTGCCTTCTCCAAACCAAAAGGACATTCTCAGGGCCCCTCCCAATGCCCCGCCGGCCAGAGGCCTGCAGCGGCCTGATGAGGAGGTCAAGATGGGCACTTCACATCCACTTGTGTGCTGGCTTTGCCAAGACACGCTTGTCACTTCTGGGGCTCACTGGGAGTCACAGTCACAAAAGAGGCACCCTTGCTCTCCACTCCCCAAACCCTTCAGCATAGCAGGCCCCAGTGTTTCTCCATTCTCTGCTGCCATAGTACCCTGGGGCATAGCATGCAAATGCAGCCCAGGCAGGCCCCGGGCCATCGTTCCCCTCCTTCACCCCAGAGACGCATCCTTCCCCATGGAAACATGGGATCCACTTGTCCTGGGAACAGATGGCAGGCAGAGGCAGCTGCTGTCCACAGGAACCCACGGCGGCAGCCTTAGCGAGCGTGGCGGGGGTGGTGGTGGCGGGGGTGGTGGTGGTGGTGATGGAGGTGGTGAGGGGCGTGGCGGGGGTGGTGGTGGTGGTGGAAGCCCACATGAGACACGTGGCCAGGATGATGGTGATGGCCTAGGTGGCCCCGGCGCCGGAAAAGCCAAGGCTGGGCCCAGCGGACTCGGTTTCCCCTTGCAGCTGGACGGTTCCTCTCCACGTCACAGTCCTGCCGTCCGTGGAAAAGGCAGGTGGCCAGAAGCAGCAGCAGCAGCAGGACCGCCACAGCAGCACCTGTGATCCATCCCGTGAGGGCCGTGCTCCCCAGGAGGTCCAGCATCTGGGAGCCAGACAGCCCCTACCCAGCACTTCTCACTCCTTTCTCCCCTTCAGCAGCCTCTGCTCAGCCCTCTGGTCACTGAACTTTGTTGTCTCTGCTGCGGGCTGGAGAGCAGCCAGGGAATGTGGGCGAAGCCTGTTTGGACTGCAACTGCTGTCCAAGGGCGAGGCCAGGCCGCTGTGAACTCTGGGGAGGCCTGGCAGGGAGGCTGGGTGGAGACACAGGAACTGTCAGGCTGGATCTGGTTGAGGGAGGAGCCCTGAGTCTAGAAGAAAGAAACCCCCCTGCCGCCTGGCTCAGTGACTTTTTCTCTCCGGGCTTCCATCTCCTTTCGTAGAGACTGCGGAACAGAGATGAAGCACACGGGCTTTGGAGCCACACAACTCACTAGCTCTGAGACTGTGCACAGGTTACTTGACCTCTCCATCCTGTTTCCTCTTCTGTAAAACAGCTGGTAACAGCTGGTAGGGTGTGCTGAGGACTAAAGGAGATGAGATGTATAAACAGCAACATCAGCTCCCATCATGCATTTGCCATTGATATCATTGCAGTGGACTCCAGGACTCAGGAGACATTGTCATCTGAGAGTCTGAGGTTCTCAGTCCTGTGGCCTGTAGAGCTCTCCGGGGCTGAGTCAGGCTCTGTCAGATGAACCATCCCAAGCTCAGTGAGCTTAAGAAGCTCAGGGAGGCACTACAGGCAGATTTCACCATCCAGGGAGGTCCTCCATCCGGCCTGTCCTGGGAGGCAGGAGGGTCAGGGGGTCATCACAAGGTTGCTAGGAGGCAGGAAGGAGGCCACTGAGCTCAGAGAGGGCAGGCACAGGCCCGGCCTCCTGGTTCCCAGTTCAACAGTCTCAACTGGCCATAAATGGCGTGCTCCTTGCTCTGTCACACCTCCCTGCCCAGCGGTGGTGAATGCCATTCCTACCTAGTAGAACATTTACAGAGCAGCAGGATCTGAGCAGTCACTGACTCTCCCTCCAAGCCCACCCCTTTGGCTCAAATCCCCTCTGTTCCTCCTGGGAGGCACTGTCCCATCCTGCTCACGGGCCTCAGCCACAGGTGCTCACGCTCTCCCTGGGCAACCCTTTCTGCTATGGGCGTGCTGTGCTGTTCTCCAAGCTCTTCCTCACACGCAGTGAGGCTCCCAAAGCCCCAGTTCTGTGTCTGGCTCTGCAGGATCCCTCCAGGCTGAGTCCTCAGCCCCTCCCCCAAGGCTCCTCGGGGTCTGTGCTCATCTCCCCGCCACCTGCCACCTGGAGGAATGTCTGCAGACACAGCAAGGCTGGTTCTCTGAGCTCTGGCAGCACCTCCACCGTGACATTGGGCAAACTCCTTCCCCTGACCCAGCCTGTCTCGTCTGCAGAGTTCCCAGGGCAAGAGGTGACCTCCAGGGACCCTTCCCCCTCTGACCTCAATTGGAGCTGAGCTCTCTCAGGGAGGTCTCAAACTCTTAATGAAAACCAGATGAAAAGGCTAAACGTTCCCTTCAAACAAATTGGGCTCAGAGGGCAGCAGATCTAATGAATCCTGACACTTCTTTGGCCCTTGGGGGAGCCACTTGAACTTTTAATGATGCTGGAGTAAGAACTCTTCCTGCAGACTCCTGGGGCCCCAAGAGCCCCGCTGCCTTCCCTAAGGAAGTTAAGGAGGGACATGTGCTGTTAGGAGGAAGAGGAGGAGGAGGAGGAAGTCAAACAGGATTTTCATCCTCAGAACTTCTCCAGGAAGACTCCCACGCCCACCAGCCGCTGGCGGTGGGGCAGGGCCTTAGAACCATGAGCTTGAAGAACTTCAGTCAGCTCAAAGGGCCCCTTGGAATCATCCAGACCCAGCCTTCACCGACAGATGGAGAAACTGAGGCCAGAGAAGGGAAAGACTCGCTTAAGTTCCCCCAGCCTTGTGAGCTAATCTATACAGCTGGTACTCAGCAGAGCACTGTCCCTGCAGCGAGGGGGCCATCTGGAGTGAGAGCCTGAGATCAGCCAGGCCTTCCACAGAGATAGTGGGAAGATGAGGTGGAAATGCAAATGAGCCTGGAGGGGGGAGGGGTTGGGGGGGGTCCCTCACACATACGTATATACACTACATCTGTTTCCTTAGGTGCGGGCTCACTCCCCATCTGGATAGTAGATCCCAAGGTGAATATTTGATTAGATGCTTTGGGCACCAGGGGGGCAGTGAAGGACAGGCATCGAGACCACAGTCCTCTGCAACTTAACCTATTTATGCCTAAGATTGCATTTTTAAAAATTTTTGCAATCAGACCTTGACGATGACCTTGATCAATAGGATATAAATAACTCCCACATAATTAGTGTTCCAGTAATGAAACACTAGGCATAAATGTTAAGAAGTGACACAGCCAGGTGCAGCAGCCTGTAATCACAGCATTTTGGGAGGCTGAGGGGGGTGGATCATTGGAGCCCAAAAGTTCAAGACCAGCCTGGGCAACAGGGCGAAATCCTGTCTCTACAAAAATTATAAAAGATTAAATCCCAGCTATTCAGGAGGCTGAGGTGGGAGGATTGCTTGAGCCCAGGAAGTTGAGGCTACAGTGAGCCGAGATCACACCACTGTGCTCCAGCCTGGGCAACAGAGCAAGACCCTGTTTCAAAAAAGAAAGAAGAAGGAGGAGGAGGAGGAGGAGGAGGAGGAGGAGGGAGAGGAGGAAGAAGGAGGAGAAGAAACAGAGATCTTCTTGGAAGCTTGACTGTACACAAGGGTTTGCAGGACTTATAACTTTAAGGACATTGTGGCTGTGTTTCGGGAATCCCTGCCTCAGAAAAGCTTGTCATTGTATTTCCCCCTCTAGGGTTGGGAACTTCCCACCCACGGAACTCCCATTCTGGACCACATAGCTGATTGGTAAGCCTTTCGAAACTCACAGTATTTAGCACAGACTCATGCACAGGCTTGTAAATCAACATTGCTCTGTGGGAAAACTCACACACTAATAATTGTGTGTGCATATGCTCATGTAAATATACACAGGTGAATGCAAGTTCCAGACAACTCACAAACTCCTGCTTGTAGTAGCTGCAGGTGGTTCTTGGAAGTCCAGCCATAGCACCCACATTGTTTTCACTAATTGGTGGCACCACCTAGTGGTGACACTGTAAATAAATCAGTTTTGTCTTCTGACCTGGACCCATGCATTTAAATCCTCCCCATTCCAAATTCCCATTGAAATAGACAAAGAAATAAAAGAGGGAAAATCCTATTCCACACTGGATATCAATTTAAAAAATCACATTACTGGCCCATAAACTTCAAGGAATTTCTACAAGATACAGTGCAAATGGAACCAGGCTGATGGATGTATTGACTAAAGAAAGACATTCCTGGGAAACAATAGAGGGAGGATATGCCAGGAGAGTCTCCCTAAAGTCCTACAGTAGACAGCCAGGACTAGGAACAAGGCTGAGATGGGGGTAAGCAGGAGACAAATTGAGCAGCCTTGGGAACTGCGAGTGCCTGCTCACAGAGAAGGTGGCCAAGGCTCAGCTCATCTTTTGGTTTGCACAGAAAAGCAAGGACATTGGCCAGCAGGTTTCCAACCAGGTGTTCATGCCAGTTAGGGAAGGGGACATTCTTCCGGCCAAACTTGGACTGCCTCAACAAAGTCGCCCAGCAGAACAGCAAAGGGCTCTCCTCTTCTCAGAAGCTCTCCCTACCCTAATCATGGTAGATTAGATCTCCCAATCCAGAAAACTAAACTATAAATATTCCATTTTGTTTATTTTCCCATTGCCGGAACCAACATGTTTGAAGATGATCTACACATCAAACCTCAATCCCAAACAAATGTAGACCTAGGTCCCTCCACAAAGTGAGCAATTAGATAAAAATTTCTAGACATATGAAAAAAGATATAAGTTATTATATCTTTATTACTAGGGTTATTCGAATCTAAGAAGCAAAAACAGTAAAATTCCCTAATTTACATTGTAAATACAACTCCAAAAGTCAGTCTATATATGAATATGGAAAATATGCAAAACCAGGAAATTTATTTCCCAATTAAAAACCAAATCTAGAAAGATTGCTTTGAGAACCTTCCCTATAACTCAGAAATAAATAAATAAATAGATAGATAGATAGATGGATTAAAAGGCAGAGAGAGAAAGAAAAGACAGATCCAGAAATCAAATATACCTATATAATAGGCATTCCAGAAATAGAGAATAGAGTCCATGGAGAAACAATCATTAAATAAATAAAAAGAAAATTTCCTGACTTGAAGAATTAAGTTTTTAGATCAAAAAGTGCACTTAGTACTCAGCAAACATCTATCTATCTATCTATCTATCTATCTATCTATCTATCTGGAGACAGGGTCTCATTCTGTCACCCAGGCTGAAGTGCAGTGGCACAATCACAGTTGGCTCACTGCAGCCTTGACCTCCTAAGCTCAAGTGATCCTCCTGCCCCAGCCTCTCAAGTAGCTGGAACTACAGGCAGATCTCACCATGCTGGCTAATTTTTAAAATTTTTTTGTAGAGACAGGTTTTTGCCATGTTGTCCAGGCTGGTCTTGAACTCCTAGGTTCAAGCAATCATCCCAACTTGGCCTCCCAAAATGCTGCAATTATAGGTGTCAGCCACCATGCCCCGCCTAAGCAAACGACTTAGAGAGACCAGAGCATCTAGTTATATCCAGGAGAAATTTTAACCTTAAAACAATAAAGAAAAACCAAATGATACACTATCATAGAAAACAGTTTGAATTTTCATATAAAACTAAACACATTCTACCATACAATCCAGTAATCACACTCCTTAGAATTTACCCAAATTAGCTGAAAACTTGTTTCCACACAAAAATCTGCATGTAGGCGTTTACAGCAACTTTATTCATAATTGACAAAACTTGGAAGCAGCTGAGAGGTCCTTCAGCAGGTGAATGAATAGATAAACTGTGGTATACCAGACAATGGAATGTTATTCAGCACTAAAAAGAAATGAATTCTCAAACCATGAGAAAACATGGAGGAAACTTAAATGCATATTGCTAAGTGAAAGAAGCCAATCTCAAAAGGCTACATATGTATGATTGTGACTATTTAACATTCTGGAAAAGGCAAAACCATGGAGATAGTAGAAAAATCAGTGGTTGCCAGGGGCTGGAAGGAGGCAGGAGGTAGAGTGCAGGGAATTTTTCAGGGCAGTGAAACTACTCTATAAAACACTATGATGATGGATACGTGTCATTTCAAAATTTGTCAAAATCCATAGAATGTACAACACCAAGAATGAACCCTAACGTGAACAATGGCCTTTGGGAGGTGACGTGTCAATGTAGAGTGGGTTATAACAAATGTACCTCTGTGTTGTGGAACACTGATAATAGCGGAGGGGAGTTCACATGGGAAATCTCTGTAACCTCCACTCAAATTTTTTGTGAACCTAAAACTGCTCTAAAAAATAAAGTCTACCTTTTTTAAAAAAGAAAAGGGGTAAATAAAATAATCCTACAAACCACAACAGGAGCTGTTTGAAGATATCTTCTTTTATTTTTTTAATTCATATAACTTACTTTGTAAAAGTAGCATAACCCTGATACCAAACCTAACAACTATAGCACAAAAACACTACAAATCTCAGAATTCTATCAAATTAATGTTCTATCCCTAACAGAACATTAGGAGATGAATACTCCATAAAATAAATTTATTCTAGGAATGTAAGGGTGGTTTCATATTTTAAAAATATGTTGTCTTGGGTTGGGCTCAGTGGCTCATGCCTGTAATCCCAGCATTTTGGGGCCAAGACAGGTGGATCACTTGAGGTCAGGAGTTCAAGACCAGCCTGTCCAACCTAGCGAGGCCAACCCCATCTCTACTAAAAATACAAAAATTAGCCAGGCGTGGTGGCTCGCACCTGTAATCCCAGCTACTCAGGAAGATGAGGCACAAGAAAATTGCTTGAACTCAGGAAGCAGAGGTTGCAGTGAGCTGAGATTCTACCATTGCACTCCAGCCTAGGTGACAGAGTGAGACTATGTCTCAAAAAAAGCAAAACAAAACAAAACAAAAACAACAAATTGAAGGTTTGTGGCAACCCACTTCAAGCAAGTCTGTCGACACTATTTTCCAATAGCATGTGCTCACATCCCTGTGTCACACATTTTAATAATTCTTACAATATTTCAAATGTTTTCATTCCTATCATATCTGTTATGACGATCTGTCATCAGTGATCTTTGATGTTACTATTGTAATTGTTTTGGGGCACCATGAACTGCGTCCCTATCATATTATTCGGTAAATGTTGTGTATGTTCTGGCTGCTTCACTGACTAGCCCTTCCTCTATCTCTTTTCCTCTCCTAGGGTTTTCCTATTCCCTAAGACACAACGATATGAAAATAAAGCCAATTAATAACCCTACAATGGCCTCTAAATGCTCAATGAAAGGAAGAGTCATATCTCTCACTTTAAATCAAAAGCTAGAAATTATTAACCTTAGTGAGGAAGGCATGTTGAATGCCAAGACAGCCTGAAAGTGAAGCCTCTTGCACCCAACAGTTCGCCAACGTGTGAATGCCAAGGAAAAGTTCCTGAAGGAAATTAAAAATCCTACTCCAGTGCATACATGAATGATAAGAAAGCAAAACAGCCTTTTTGCCCATATGGAGACAGTCTGAATAGTCTGGATAAACGATGAACCAGCCACAACATTCTCTTAAACAAAAGCCTAATCCAGAGCAAGACCCTAACTCTCTTTAATTCTATGGAGGCTGACAGAGGTGAGGAGGCTGCTGATGAAAAGCTGGTTGCTAGCAGAGGCTTAGGGAAAGAAGCCATCTTCCTAACATAAAAGCACAAGGTGAGGCAGCACTTGCACTTTTGTGATGTTGAAGCTACAGCAAGTTATCTAGAAGGTCTACCAAAAATACTTAATGAAGGTGGCTACACTAAATAACTGATTTTTAATGAAGATGAAGCAGTCTTCTATTGGAAGAAGATGCCCTGTAGGACTTTCATAGCTTCATAGCTAGACAGAAGTCAATGTCTGGCTTCAGAGCTTCAAAGGACAGGCTGACTCTCTTGTTAGGGGGTAATGCAGCTGATAACTTTAGGTTGAAGCCAATGCTCATTTACCATTCCAAAAGTCCTAATATTTTCCAAATATTACTGCTCATTGACAATGCACCTGGTCATTCAGGAGCTCTGATGGAGTTGTGTAAGGAGATAAATGTTGTTTCCATGCCTGCTAACACAACTTCCATTCTGCAGCCCATGGATCAAGGAGTAATTTCAATTTTCAAGTCATCTTATTTAAGAAATGCATTTTGTAAGGCTATAGCTGTCATACATAGTGATTCCTTTGATGGATCTGGGCAAAGTAAATTGAAAACCTTCTGGAAAGGATTCACCATTCTAGATACCATTCAGAATATTCAGGATTCATGGGAGGAGGTCAAAATATCAACATTAACAGGATTTAGAAGAAGTAGGTTCCAACCTTATGGATGACTTTGAGGAGTCTGAGACTTCAGTGGAGGAAGCAACTGTACATTTAACAGAAATAGCAAGATAATTAGAATTAGAAGTGGAATCTGAAGATGTGACTAAACTACCACAATCTCATGATCAAACTTGAACAGATGAGGAGTTGCTTCTTATGGATGAGCAAAGACAGTGGCTTCTTGAGATGGAATCTATTCCTGGCGAAGATGCTGTGCATAGTGTTGAAATGACAACAAATGATGTAGAATATTCTACAATATTAGTTGATAAAGCAGTGCCAGCGTCTGAGAGGACTGACTTCAATTTTGAAAGAAGTTCTATTGTGGGTAAAATGCAATCAAACAGCATCACACGCTACAGAGAAATCTTTTGTGAAAGGAAGACTCAATCAGCGTGGCAAAATTTATTAGTATGTTATTTTAAGAAACTGCCACAGCCACCCCAACCTTCAGCAACCATCACCTTGATCAATCAGCAGCCATCCACATCAAGGCAAAGTCCTTTACCAGTGAAGAGATTACAAACCACTGAAGGCTCAGGTGATCATTAGCATTTTTTAGCAATAAGATATGTATAAACATTTTTTGAGACAGTCTCGCTCTGTCACCCAGGCTGGAGTGCAGTGGCGCAGTCTCAGCTCATTGTAACCTCTGCCTCCTGGATTCAAATAATTCTTCTGCCTCAGCCTCCAGAGTAGCTGGGACTACAGGTGTGTGCTACCAGACCCGGCTAATTTTTTTATTTTATTTTATTTTATTTTTAGTAGCAACGGTCACTCCTGACTCGTGATCCGCCCACCTCAGCCTCCCAAAGTGCTGGGATTACAGATGTGACCCACTGTGCCCGGCCAATAATGTATTTTTAAATTAAGATATGTACCTTTTTGGCCGAGGCGGGCGGATCACGAGGTCAAGAGATGGAGACCATCCCGGCCAACATGGTGAAACCCCGTCTCTACTGAAGTACAAAAAATTAGCCGGGCGTGGTGGTGCGTGCCTGTAGTCCCAGCTACTCCGGAGGCTGAGGCAGGAGAATTACTTGAAACCGGAAAATGGAAGTTGCAGTGAGCCGGGATTGCGCCACTGCACTCCAGTCTGGCGATAGAGCGAGACTTTGTATCAAAAAAAAAAAAAAAAGATATGTACCTTTTTTAGACATAATGCTATTCCACACGTAATAGACTATAGGAAAAATTTTTATGCACTGGGAAACCCAAAAATTGATGTGACTCACTTTATTGCAGTGATTTGGAACTGAGCCTGCAGTATCTCCAACCTATGCAAATGATGAACAAAACAAAAAAAGTGTACTATTAGGAAGATACTCTCCTAACATTATTAAAAGAAAACGTATTTCAAATCAGTAGTCAGCATCGTGATTAATGGTGAAAAATAAACAGGCCTGTAATCCCAGCACTTTGAGATTCCCATTAAAACCAGGAACAAGCTAGAATGCTTACTTCCACCATTTTTAGTTAGCTTAATACAATAACAACATACAATAAAAGGCACAAATATTGGAGATGATGTGACTGCATATCTAGAAAACTTGAAAGCATATACTGGAGCACTATTAACACTAATAAGAGTTAATTTAAAAGTACAGATTTTTAAATAAAATTTAATTTAAATTTTGGCCAGGTGCAGTGGCTCACGCCCATAATCCCAGCATTTTGGGAGGCCAAGGCGGGCAGATCACTTGACACCAGGAATTCAAGACCAGCTTAGCCAACATGATGAAACCTCATCTCTAAATAATAATAATAATAAATTTTAATTTTAAAATTTTTAAATAAAAATACAAAATCAGTGATTTTCCTACATAACAGTAATTAATAGCTAAAACAGAAAGAAGGCATTATTGAAATTCAAAACAAAAAATATAAAACTTCTAAGAATAAACTTAACAAGAGATGTGGAAGACCCACATGAACAAAAGAAAAAGCAACTCTTTACTGAGAGCTGTGAAAGAAGACCTGAATAACCGAAGCACCACACCATGAGTCTGAAAGGGAGGATCCCATATTATAGCCCAGGCTATACTTCAGTGGATATTGATCCTGTGAGACTTGCAAACAACCTGCCAGAAGCATCTGTTAGGTGAATAATTATATGCAATAGAGATAATATTTTTGAAAAGTATTAATATACTTGTTTTTGAGATAGGATCTTGCTCTGTCACCCAGGCTAGAGTGCAGTGGCACCATCACAGCTCACTGCAGCCTCGACCTCCCAAACCCAAGCAATACTCCCGCCTCAGCCTCCCAAGTAACTGGGACTCCAGGTGTGCCACTGTGTCTGGCTAATTTTTTTTATTCTTTGTAGAGACGTGGTCTTGCTATGTTGCCTAGGATGATAACCTGCTTTTTAAAGTTACTTTTCCAAATATGTAAGTTTCTTTCTAGTTGTTCCAGGGCATCTGCTTGGAGAGAGAGTTGAATTCCTACAAAAAGAATGCAAGGAAGAAGGAGTTAATATACATACAGTCTTTGACCTTCAAAATAGGCCTTTGCCTTGCAAGTCAAGCCAGTTTCCTGAGAGGATTTTCACATTCTTTTTTCTCTCCCTTTCAACATACTGAATCAAGAACCAAACAAGCACCCAGCCCATGCAGATCTCCCCCATAATGTAGAAGTCTCCCCAATTACACATGTGACAGCCACATGTAGCTGAAGTTTGAGGTAGATGGAGGCCGTGATATCCAGGCCTGGGAGAAGCCCGGTTCCTTCTGGCCCCAAGAGATGATGGGAAGGAGAGAGAAGAGAGGCACAAAGTGCAAAACGTGTGTGGCAGCTGCTGGAGAGCTTAAAAAATAAATGGAGAGACTACAGGAAGATATGGCTAGAGGTGAATAAACTGAGGCACTGATCTTATTTGGATGGGGAGTATGGTCTACAAAACCTGGGTATTCATGAAAATGTGACCTCATCTGTACATGCAGGGTGGTTAGTGCTAGCAATGTGTGTGTTACACACAAACATGCACAGACAAAAGTCTGAAGAGCTATGTGATACAATCTTAATAGGGCTTCTCTCTGAGCAGTGATACCCAGCAGATGGGACCCAATGAAAACTAGTCATTTCTCTGATCTAATCTCAGGAGCTGCAGCTATGGGAATTGGGAGTGTGCGTGGGTGTCCCGTGTAACTCCAGTTGAAAGATTTGGAGTTCCCAAATCTCAGCAAATCCCAGAAAGCTTTGGTTGAGGAACAGGTAAGGGTATGAGGACTCAGAGAAGAGAAGAGGATCACTGTCAGCCTGTGATAGGATCAGAAATCCATTCCTAGAGAATATTTGAAAATGTGTGCGGGCACCTGGTGTTATCAAGATGCCTGGGTAAGCATTTAGTGTGCAGGATTCAAGCATGGAAATATCCTGCAATTAGTGTGATGGTCCCACAGGAGGAAGATTTGTCCTGTCCAAAACATTACTGGTGACTGGTTTTTAGTTGGAATTTGTACATTTCTGAAACTTGCAACAATAAACATTTTACTTGTATAATAATGAAAGCAACAAAGCAAAAAGTGATAGCACCTTTAGAAAAATATTCAGAAAGCATGCCCACCAAGTAAAACAGGTCTGCATCCCAGCCAAGTGATCCACCCCATTCACCAATGAAGAAAGCAGCTAGACCCCAGAATCATACGCTTCATTAGTATCACTTTAAAGATGCCAACAAGTGGAAGAGGCGTCCTAGAATCGCTGTCCTTGGGGATGCATGGGAGCTGATTAATCCAAGGGGACTGCTTTCTCCCGCCTTCCCTGGACAGCGTGCCCAGGTGCTTTGAGACATGTATATGCAGTAAACAGAGTGAACTTTCTTGAGCCTAAGTTTGCCCTCATGCACAACGAGGGAAGAACTGGAGACAGATTGAATCAGTGCAGTCTAAGGTTCATTGCTCTCTGGATTTTCAGGTCTTTGTAATATTCTGAAACCACCATCTAAAGATAATTGTGACACTTAGAATTATATTCATTTATGTAACTAACATATGTTGAACTAGACTCTGTGCCTGGTACTGAGGCTGGGTAGAAAAAAGACAGTCCATGCCTTCCAAGAGCTTTTTATCTAGGACAGGAGACAGAAATATAAATTACTACAAAATTTATGTAGTAGTATAAATTCTGCATAAATTCTGGGACGTATGTGTTCACAAGGAAAGCACAAAAGGAGTCATTCATAAGCAATAAACCCCTTTCCTTTTCCTCCAACTATTTTAATAATTGCTAGAATAATTACACTTTACAAATATATCTCATTTAAATCTCACAACAAACCTATTGTCCTCACATTACATATGAGGCTTAGAGAGTGAAAGCACTCACTCTTGCTGGGCACAGTAGCTCACACCTGCAATCCCAGCATTTTGAGAGGCCGAGGTGGGCAGATCATCTCAGGTCAGGAGTTCGAGACCAGCCTGGCCAATATGGTAAAACCCCATCTCTACTAAAAATACAAAAAATAGCCCAGCATGGTGTCGAGCACGTATAATCCCAAGTACTTGGGAGGCTGAGGCAGGAGAATTGCTTAAACCTAGGAGGTGGAGATTGCATTGAGCCAAGATTGCATTGAACCAAGACTGTGCCACTGCCCTCCAGCCTGGGAGATACAATGAGACTCTGTCTCCAAAAATAAACAAATAAATAAAGCTCCCACTCTGGGTCATGCAGTAGTAAATGACAGAGCCAGAATCAAGCACAGACCTGCCTGACCCCAAAGCCTACCTCTAATCCAGCACAATATTGTGCTAGGCTGAGAGATGTAACTGAACATGATGCTTCATTCAGAAAGTTTGCTCTCCGATGGGAAAGAGAACTTGTGTCTCTGAGAATCCACAGGAGAGGAGAATCAGGACACAGGCATAAGAGGATAATAAAGAGGAAAAGGAGAGAAGCTTTCAAGTTCTTTTGCCCTGAAATTTGAAAAAACTCCTGATTAGGCTTTTGTAGAACAATGTCCAAAGACATAATAATTTCCTGAGTGTGTTTTCAACCTATCCTACACATACACAAAAAGAAACACTTCTAAAAAGTAGACAGTAATCAAAAAATGTCATGGAGAGATGGTTGGATAGTCAAATTGATATGTGAAAAATGTAGCAAGTAGTTAACAGTTGCAGACACTAGTGTTACGTATATGGCTTAACACTAGTACATATATATATTCAACTGTACAATTCTTTCAACCTTTCTGTGTATTGGAAATGTTTTAACCTTTCTCTATGTTTTAACCTTTCTCTGTTTGAAATATGAAGAAAACACCCAAAAAATGTTGGGAGAAAAAAGTAGGCAATAGTTGTGTGAGAAAGTAAGTGAATAGAGCTTTCTAGTGCTGTCCAGTATGGTACCCACTAGCCATATGGCTACTGGGCACTTGAAATGTGGCTAGTCTGAGTTAAGATTTCTGTTTCTTTTCTTTTTTTTTTTTTTTTTTTCTTTATATGGATTCTCGCTATGTCACCCAGGATGGAGTGCAGTGGCGTGATATCGGCTCACAGCGTCCTATGCGACCTGGGTTCAAGCGATGCTCCTACCTCAGCCTCCTGAGTAGCTGGGATTGCAGGCGTGCACCATCATGCCTGGCTAATTTTTTATTTTTAGTAGACACAGGGTTTCACCATGTTAGTCAGGCTGGTCTCAAACTCATGACCTCGTGATCCGCCTACTTCGGCCTCCCAAAGTGCCGGGATTACAGGCGTGAGCCGCCGCGCCAGACCTACACTCCAGGTTTCAAAGACTTAGTACACAAAAGAATGTAAAATGTCATTAATAACTTTTAAATCTTGTCTACAGGTTAAAATAATCATATTTTTGATATATTGAGCAAAACAAAATGTAACTGAAATTCATTTCACCTGTTTCATTTTACTTTTCTAGTGTGGCTACTAGAAAATGTTAAATTCTCTTGCTTGCATTGTATTTCTATTGAACAGTGGCACACCTCACACTTAGGTGAATCAAACGTAGCCACTGATCTCAGAGACCTGAAGGTCTAGGTTCTGTGGACAAAACAAGCCTAAAAATCATCAGATGATTTCAGCACACTGTAATTTCAGCGACTTCCTTGCTCGTGGATGTCCACTAGGTGCGTTTGACGAGGCTTAGGGCATAACTATCTCCCTAGAGAATATTTGGAAATATGTGGGAGCATTTGGCATTATCAGGATAATTGGGTAAGCATTTAGCGTGCAGGATCCAAGCATGGCAAATATCCTGCAATGAGTGTGTTGGTCCCGTAGGAGGAAGACTTGTCCTGTCCAAATCATCAGTAGTGCATCTGCTGAGAAACCCAAAAGTAGAGGAAAAATAACAGTTTCCTCTGGTGGAAGACTCTGAGGTCTATTTATTCTCCATCCCACGCTGAGGCAACGTCATTATTTCTTTTTATTTTCTTTCTTTCTTTTTTTTTTGACATAGTCTCACTCTGTCGCCCAGGCTGGAGTGCAGTGGCATGATCTCAGCTCACTGCAACCTCTAACTCCCAGGTTCAAGTGATTCTCCTGCCTCAGCCTCCTGAGTAGGTGGGATTACAGGCACCCACCAGCACACCCGGCTAATTTTTTTTTGTATTTTTAGTAGCAACGGGGTTTTACCATGTTGGCCAGGCTGGCCCCAAACTCCTGACCTCAGGCAATCCACCTACCTTGGCCTCCCAAAGTGCTGGTATTACAGGCATGAGCCACTGCTCCCAACCGTGCAATATCATTATTTCTATGGAGGCAAGAACAAGGAACTCCTTGGGATACTGAGTCACATAATCCAATTCCATGCCTCTTTAAGAGTAGGAAAAGCACCTGGACAGTCCAAGGGATTGACTCCCAGCAGGAAACCTGTCTAATTATAAAGACTGCCAGCAGCAAGTTTCAATTAGCCCAGACTAATTGGCCTTCTGGGAGGCTGTCCCCAGAGCTCAGCGTGCCAGCCCCAGCATCAGACCCTAAAGTGCTATGGTGACAGAGCATTTCTGGGGTTGGTAACCAATGAAAATGAGTCACCTCTCTGGTCTAATCTCAGGAGCTGCAGCTATGGGAGTTGGGAGTGTGTGTGAGTGTCCTGTGTAACTCCAGTTGAAGGACTTGGAGTTCCCAAACCTCAGCAAATCCCAGAAAGCTTTGGTGGGGGAACAGGTAAGGGTGTGAGGACTCAGAGAGGAGAAGAAGATCACTGTCAGCTTGTGAAAGGATCAGAAATCCATTCCCAGGAGAAGGTACAGAGGTCCAGGCAAGAGATGATGGGTACCCATGTCACAGCAGTGGCAGAGAGAGCAGCAGGTGGAACAGATTTAAAATCCATATCTATTTTTGAGATGGAATTTAAAAGACTTTCTGAGTCATTTGATGAGAATTGAGTGGAAGCAGGAGCCAAGCATAATTCCTATGTATCTGAATTGGGCAACTGTGTGGTAAAACAGGCAGGAGTAACTTTTTGAGAAACTTGCCAGTGCAGAGGAAGAGAGAGATGAGGCAGCAGCTGGAGGAGAGAATTGTTCCAAAGATTTTTACTTCAAAGGTGCAAGAAGATTGACCTTTATATTCTCAGTAGAGTCGCCAGAGGAGAGGGTCAGGACTCACAGGATAAGGTCCCCACAGAAGGGAGAGGGATTAGAGCCAGGGAGAGGTGTGGGGCTGTTTTGAGGTTGATGCTCCGTCTCAGTAGCCGATGTTATGAGTCTCCTGGTCTCTGGAACCTTGACGTGTCCCTCCTTGGGACTCATTTCTCTCTCTCTCTCTTTATACCCATAATAATTTTTTTTTTCTTGAGACAGGGTCTTGTTGTGCCACCCAGGCTAAGTGCAGGGGCACAATCATGGCTCACTGCAGCCTCAACCTCCCAGGCTCAAGCAATCCTCCCACCTCAGTCACCCAAATAGCTGGGACTACAGGGGTGTGCCACCATGCCTGGCTAAGTGAGAGAGAGAGAGAGAGAGAAAGAGAGAGAGAGAGAGAGAGTAGATAGGATTTCACTATGTTGTCCAGGCCGGTCTCAAACCCCTGGGCTCAAGCAATCTGCCTGCCTCGACCTCTCAACATGCTGGGATTACAGGCGTGAGCCACTGTAGCTTGCCAAAAAAAAAATTTTTTTAAGCCAATGTGCCATGTACTAAAAAAGCCTAAAACACAAGACTAGTTACAGAAGAGTGGAAAGCAAAAGGATACAAAAGATATATAATGCAGTCTGGGTGCAGTGGCTCATGCCTGTAATCTCAGCCCTTTGGGAATCTGAGACAGGAAGATCACCTGAGGCCAGGAGTTTGAGACCAGCCTGGGCAACATGCCAAGGCCCTGTCTCTACAAAAA
The DNA here is from genome assembly GCA_963573385.1 of Cacajao melanocephalus. Classification (NCBI taxonomy): domain Eukaryota; kingdom Metazoa; phylum Chordata; class Mammalia; order Primates; family Pitheciidae; genus Cacajao; species Cacajao melanocephalus. The sequence goes on from CAUYLG010036971.1 coordinate 63,993, forward strand.
AAATTTTTTTAATTAACCAGGCATAATGGCATAGGTCTGTAGTGCCAGCTACTCGGGAGGCTGAGGTGAAAAGGTTGTTTGAACCCATGAGGTCAAGGCTGCAGTGAGCCATCTTCATGCCACTGTACTCCAGCGTGGGCAACAGAGCAAGACCCTGTCTCAAAAGGAAAAAAAGAAAAGAAAGAAAGAAAAAGAAAAAAAAAGAAATATAAGGCAAATACTGATGAAAAGAAAACTGGTATAATTATATTAATTATAAACAAAGTAAATTTTAAGGCCAAATGAGATAAAGAGTCTGTATGTAATTACAAAAGATAATTTTCCTCAGAAAGATATACCAATTCTAGCCTCATATGCACCTAAAACAGCCTCAAAATATATAAAGCAAACACTTATTAACTATCAGGAGAATTTGACAAATTCACAATGAATAAAAAGATGTTAGCACATATCTTTAAGTAATTCAGAGCCAAAATGTCAGTAGAAATTGAGATTTAAGCAAATTAATTATAAAGTTTGATAGAATGAGCATATATAGGAACGTTTCCCTCAACAAATGCGACATCATATTCTCAAGCACACAGAATATATTTATTAAAAAATGACCAGAGAGCAAGTCATAAAGCAAGAATAATTATTTTTTCCTATTGCTGCTGTAACTAATAACAAAAAGAAAAAACTTTTTAAGGATGGGTATCATACAAACCACATTCTCTGACCACAAGGAAATTACGTTAGCATTAGAAATCCAGCTAGAATCAATTATAAAAATTTAAAAGTTTACACAAATATATCATTTGTTAAGAAATTAAGAAATATACTTCTGAAATAATTTTTTAAATGGAAATTAGAAATTACTTGGAACCTGACAGAAACAAAATACTGTACATAAAAGCTTATAAAATAAAATGAAATGAGCAATTATGTTGGGAAAAAGGAGAGAGTCTGGGATTTAATGAGTTTAAAAATTGAAAAAAGACCAACAGAATAAATACAGGAAAATGAAAGAAGGGAAACAATTAAAATAAGAGCAGTTAACAAAACCAAAAATTGATTCTTTGAAAAAACTAATAGAATTAAGAAAGTTCAGGAAAGATTAAGAAACAAAAAGAAACCAGGCACAGTGGCTCACACCAATTATACCAGCATCTTGGGAGATAGAGGTGGGAGAATCACTTGAGCCTAGGAGTTCAAGACCAGCCTGGGCAACATAGTGACACCCCATCTTCAGAAAAAAATTTTTTTTAAACTTTTTTAATTAGCCGGGCATGGTGCCACCTGCCTTCTGTATCAGCTACTATGGAGGCTGGAGCAGGAAGATCATTTGAACTCAAGAGTTTGAGGTTGCAGTGAACTATGATTATGCCACTGCACTACAGCCTGGGTGAGAGAGCAAGACCCTGTCTCAAAAGGAAGAAAAGAAAGGAGAAGAGAAGAGACAAAAAAAAGAAAAGAAACAAATAGTAAAAACACAAAAATTTTTAAAAACGTATCACTACAGATGTCTCAGAAATTTTAAAACAAATGAAAAGATATAGCAAGAGGAAGAAAGGAAATAATAAACACTGAGTAGAAATTAATGAAATAGAGAATAGAAAAACAATAGAGAAAATTAACAAAACCACAAGTTGGACTTTTTTTTTTTTAAAAGGCAGGGTCTTACTCTGTCACCCAGGCTCCCAGGCTGGAATGCAATGGCACAATCTCGGTTTACTGCAACCTCCACCTCCCAGGCTCAAGTGATCCTCTCACCTCAACCTCCTGAGTAGCTGGGACCATAGCCCACACCACCATGACCAGCTAATTTTTGTATTTTTTTAGGCTGGTCTTGAACTCCTGACCTCAGGTGATCCACCTTCCTCGGCCTCCCAAAGTGCTGGGCTTAAAGGTGTGAGCTACTATGCTTGGCCAAGTTGGATATTTTTTAAAATTAACTAAATTTCAAATCTTTAGCTAGATTAACCAAGAAAAAAAAAGAGAAAAGACTCAAATTACTAGAACCAGAAATGAGAGACATTACTACCAATCTTACAGATATAAAAAGAATTATAAAAAGCACTATAACGATTGTATGCCAAAAAGATTAGATAACTCAGATGAAATCAACAGCTTTCTAGGAAGGCAGAAATTACCGAAACTGACTCATGAATAAACAAAAAATTTGAATAGACCAATAAAGAGACTAGATTAGTAATTTTTAAAACTACCCTACAAAGAAAAGCACAGGTCTAGATAGCTTCACTGGTGAATTTTACCAAACATTTAAAGAATTAATACGAATTTTTCACAAACTCTTCAAAAAATTAGAAGCAGATACTAAGAACATTTAATGAAAAAGAATAGTGTTTTGAACAAATGGTGCTTGAACAACTGGACATCCAAATGCGAAGAATAAAATTGGACACTTACCACACACCAAATACAAAAATAGATCAAAGATCTAAATGTAATAGCTAAAACTATAAAATTCTGGGAATAAAACATAAACATAAATCTTTTTGTTGTTGTTGTTGATTGTTAGTTTGAGAGAGTCTCACTCCGTAGCCCAAGCTGGAGTGCAGTGGCGCAAACTCGGCTTACTGCAACCTTCACCTCTAGGGCTCAAGCAATTCTCCTGCCTCAGCCTCCCAAGTAGCTGTCACTAGAGGCGTGCGCCACCACACCCGGTTAATTTTTTTGTATTTATAGTAGAGACGGGGTTTCATCATGTTGCCCTGGGTGGTCTCGAACTCCTGAGGGGGCATAAATCTTTATGATCTTGACTTCGGCAATGGAATCTTAAATATGATACCAAATACACAGCAATAAAAGAAAAACTAGACAAATTGTACTTCGTTAAAAATAAAGTTTTGTGCTCCAACCACACCATTAAGAAGTGAGAAGAGGCCATGCATGGTGGCTTACGTCTGTAATCCCAGGGAGGGATTATTTGGGAGGCCAAAGCAGGTGGATCACCTAAGGTCAGGAGCTCAAGACCAGCCTGGGCAACATGGTGAAACCCCGTCTCTACTAAAAATACAAAAATTATCCAGGCATGGTGGTGGACACCTGTAATCCCAGCTACTTGGGAGGCTGAGGCATGCGAATTGCTTGAACCTGGGAGGTGGAAATTGCAGTGCGCCAAGATCACGCCACTGCACTCCAGCCTGGGCAACAGCCCAAGACTATGTCTCAAAAAAAAAAAAAAAAAGAAGTGAGAAGACAATCCAAAGAATGGAAGAAAATATTTGCACATAATATATCTGAGAGGGGACTTATAAATAGGATATATAAGTAACTCTTACAACTCATTAATAAGAAGACAAACAATCTAACTTAAAAATAAGTAATGGATTTGAATAGACATTTCTTCAAAGGAGATATAAAAATGACCAAAAAGCAAATGAAAAGATGTTCAGTGTCATTAAGTCATAAATCATAAATCAAAACCACATTGAGATACCATTTCACACCCACTAGAATGACTAAAATCAAAAAGTCAGGGAATAACAAGTATTGACAAGGATGTGGACAAGTCAGAAACCTCATACTCTCCTAGTGGGAATGAAAAATTGTGCAGCTGCTTTGGAAAACAGCCTGGCAATTCCTCAAAAGGTTAAACATAGAGTTACCACATGACCAGCAATTCCACTCCTAGATATACACCCAAGAGAAATGAAAACCTATTTTACATAAGAACTTGTACACAAATATTTATAGCAGCACTATTTATAATCGCTAAAAGGTAGACACACCCCAAATATCCATCAACTTGTGAATAGATAAATAAAATGTAGTATAGCCATACAATGAAATATTATTTCCCACCTCAGCCTCCTGAGTAGCAAGGATTATAGGCATCCACATCATGCCCTGCTAATTTTTGTGTTTTTTGTAGAAACAGGGTTTCACCATGTTGGCCAGGCTGGCCTTGAACTCTTGATCTCAGGTGATCTGCCTACCTCAGTCTCCCGAAGTGCTGGAATTACAGGTGTGACCCACTGTGACCAGCCTTGAATTGCACAACATGGTGAGACCCTGTCTCTAACAAAAACATTTTTTTTAAATTAGCACATTTTCATCAGAAAGATATACCAATATACACACACTTGATAGTGTGTGTCTGTAGTCCCTGCTGCTACTCAGGAGGCTGAGACAGGAGGATCACTTGAGACCAGGAAATCAAATCTGCAGTGAACCATGATCATTCCACTGTACTCCACCCTGGGTGACAGAGCAAGACCCTGTGTCAAAAAAAAAAAAAAAGATACTTGAAAGCATTAAATAACAAGAGCAAGACAAACCTGTAATCCCAGCACTTTAGGAGGCTGAGGTGGGCAGATCACCTGAGGTTGAGAATTCGAGACCAGCCTGGCCAACATGGTAAAACCCCATCTCTACTAAAAATACACAAATTAGCCAGGTATGGTGGCACATGCCTATGGTCCCAGCTACTCGGGAGGCTGAGGCAGGAGAATCGCTTGAACATAGGAGGTGGAGGTTGAAGTGAGCCGAGATCGTGCCATTGCCAAGGTCTCTGTCCCTGGGCGACAGAGACTCTGTCTCGAAAACCAACACAAAAAAAACAAGAGAACAAGACAAAGATGGCTGCTCTTACTTACTTCTTTTCAACATTATTCTCAAAGATCTTAGCTAGCACAGAGGCATAATAAAATATGTAAAAAGGAATAAGGATTGAAAAAGAAGAAACAAAACTGTTATTATTTGCAAGTGATGTTTGTCTACAAGAATATTCAAAATAAACTATAGATAAATTACTACAATTAATGTGATAGTGTGGCAATAGTCCAGGCCTTAAAAATCAATAAACAAAAATTAATTACCTTCCAATATAACAACAATAAACACCAAAAATGTTATTTCTAAAATGATCCCATTTACAATAACATTAAAACATATAAAACAGCTATTCCAAAAATAACAAATGCACGCCAATATGCCTGGCTAATTTTTGTATTTTTAGTAGAGATAGGTTTCACCATATTGGCCAGGCTGGTCTCGAACTCCTGACCTCAAGTGATACATCAGCCTTGGCCTCCTTAAGTGCTGGGATTACAGGGATGAATCACTGCGCCCAGCCTGATGTGATAACTGTTGAACAGAGGTCTGAATGAAGAGTCAGTCATGTACCTATGTGGAGTCAGGGGTCAGGGTGCAGGAGTTTTCCAAGTAGAAAAAACAAAAAGCTCAGATAAGAATGGGTTTGTCTTATTTAAGGGAGGAAAAGAAGTGCTATAATGTTAGAAAAAGAATGGAAGGGGAGTGAACAGGGGAAGAGTGAAGGGAGATGATCACCACCAGTCAGAGATGGAGGTCTGAGATGAAGGACACTGGATGGAACTAGGGGGTAGTAAAAAGGGAGAAAGCTTGCACATGGTCTGCTGGAGGAGTCAATAAGACTTACAAGTGGGGTGACTAGTTTAGAAAGGGAGAGGTAAGTATGACTACTAGGATTGGAGCTGAAAAAGCACACGGAGATGTGGAAAATCTGAGGGATTAGGAGAGAACCAAAAGTTTCATTTCAGCCAAGTTAAGATTCAAAGCCTAACAGATATCCAAGTGGACATATGACGAAAAGGCTGAAGTTGATATGATTCTTGATCCTTTGTAAGAAATGTGTATTTTCTCTCTGGAGCTCCTCAGGAATTTCTATCAGTGGAGCTCTGAAATGTATTGAGGTATGAGGGGGTTTGTTTTTTGTTTGTTTTCCTTCAACCTCTTTGGTGGGACCTTTCAATAGGAAGAGTAACATATTCTTTCAGCCCTGGTATATTTTCTTCTAGAGAGAGATGGAGGCGAGAGAGAGAGAGAGAGAGAGAGAGAACTTTTCCCCCAGCCCCTATTCTTTCCATTCCATCTACCTGGGAATTCCTATTCTCTGGATTGGAAATGATTAATGTATCTTTAATATTATCTAATATTTCTTTCCATATATTTCCTTTTTATATCACATTTAGGAGTATTCTTCAGTTTGACCTTCTGGCTTGATAATCTGCTCCTCGAATGCATTTGAGGAGCAGATTATCATTAGAGGAGCTAATTCACTGAGGTTTTTTGTTAGTTTTTGTCTTTATTTCAAGAGTCAACAGAATCTCTAATTGGTTTTTGTTTTCATATAAACTGGTTATTGTTCCATCCCTTCTTGTCCTTCTTGGTATAAATCACACTTCTTTCAAAGTCTTGTTTATTTGTGGTTTTCTTCAATGTTAGTTTCTGTTTGTTGGGTTTGGTTTCTCTCTTTTATGATGTTAGTTTTCCTTCAGCATGTGCTTATTCCTTTTTTTTTTTCTGTCCTTTATACAGTCTTAATGGAAATGACTGTAATACAGAAACAAAGCTAAGCCATCGTAAATAGAACATCAAATGGCCAACCTAATTTATTTTGCTAAGAGAAATTGATGAACTAAAAGAGAAACAAGTATTGTCTAAATTTTAGATATGGAAGAAAATCCCTGAGATTACTAATGATGTATCACAATCCTCTTAAGTAGATTCTGAAAATGATGGTGTCAATATAATACATACAGTGGATTTATATTTTAAACTTGATCTATTACCTTTGATATTTGTCTTACATTGAAAACAAATTCTGTCATCTTCAGGAAACCAATATGGTAAGCTAAATGTTAACTTAAAATAGTTAAACCCCTTAATAACTTTCTTTAGTTTCTTTTTCTAACTGCTTAAGTTTAGCATCTGAATAACAAAGGAAACATAAGTACTTAAGATCCTAAAGACTCATTACATTCTATTAATAAAGACAAAACAAAACTACATGTTTTCTGAAAACAGTCTTTGTTTTTCTTGCCTTCCAGTTTTACACTTTTGTTAAACACAAAAAAGTGGACAAGATCAAATAACTAGATAGTAAAACACTGATTTTTTAAAAATCAGTATTTTCAACAAATATCATTCTTTTATGATTCCTCTTCTGTTGCGTTCATCTTGCCACCTCTGCAGAGCTATCCTTTGTTTAGCCTTCTTCACAATGTACACAGCGGTGGCAGGTTTCAAAGTTTTGTTATTGTCTTTTGGAGTTATCACTTTGCCTTTCTTCACCTGAGATAAATAATTATGCTTGTCATTAGAGAATTGCTGAAGCAGTAATGGGCACTTCAGATTTTCCAACGGTTCCGAAGTATTTGTAGCATCTGGCCATCCTTTCCATTTTACAAGATAATATTCCATATCTTTTACTACCTTTTAGTCACACAAGTATTCCACCTCATAATTGTTTAGATTCCCTTTGGTGATTCCAGTCGATTTACACGTGAGCTTTTCTTTTCTACATAATTCCTGAACAGTATCAAGTGAAACTAGGCAAGGCACACACCAAGCTCCTCGAGCCTCGACCCTGGCCACTGCCATCTTGTGGAGCTTTCATTCAAATTCAGCATGTGCTTATCCTTATTGACAGGCTTCTCTTTTTAGTTAAGATTCCATATTGGCCTGTCTGTGGATGTGGTTTCCATTTACTGTCTCCAGAAATTATAATGGGAGAATATTGTCTGTGCTCCTCATTCCTTCAGAGATTTCTCTGAGTTTCAAGTTCAAGCATTGGCAATGACTGACTCTGCTTAAGGGCGAATATAATATCTCTGATGCTCACTGCTTCAGCCTACCCACAGCAAATTAGAGTCCCTAACCAGTCAGCATGATGGTTGCCTCAGGTCCTTCCTTCTTTTCCTTGCCTCTGAACTGAGAATGCCTCCAGAACCACTCCCCTTATTGCAGTAGTCCCTTCCTTTGTTTGGCTGTGGTTTCTTCCAACAATTCAATCTCATCTACTTACCATTTTTCAGGAATTCCTGAACATTTCTTGTTGGCTGGTAGCACTTTCTCTTGCTTTTCAGTACTGTTAAGAATTTATTTTCTAAAATACCTAGGAATACATTTAGCTAAGAAGATAAACGATCTCTGCAAGGAACACTATTAAACATTGATGAAAGAAACTGAAAAGGACACACAAAAAATAGAATACACCTCATGTTCATGGATGGAAAGAATGAATATTGTGAAAATGACTATACTACCAAAGTGACCTATAAATTAAATGCAATCTCTATCAAAATGCCAGAGATGCAAGATCTTACTTTCTAGACCAAATTTGGGACATAAGTTTCTGATTTATAAGTTTACTGATATAAAAAAAGCCATCCAGATTCATAAAAGTGAAACTGTATTTGAGTTTTCCCTCATTGAAAATGAAATAAAGATAATGATAAAGCTTAGAGAAAGGGACAGATCAGTGAATGGACTTTTGGATTCTGAGAGAGTAGATTCTTTTAACACAGATATGGTCTCTTTCCTCAGGGTCTCCTAGCAAAGAGACGCTAACAGAACCCAAGGAGGCAATACAGATGGTCATATAACTCGGGCACACAGATTTTATGCCTACCAGATTCTTAGATCTATGATCTTGCTGCCATAGGGAACTGCCTGGGCCTGAGCCCTGGAGTCCAAGATTACACAGCTGTTCCAAAACCCCATCCTCAAAGGTCACAGAGAAGGGCCTGATGGCCACCAGAGGGAGCCCAGGAGCAGAAGCACATCAGCTCATTCTGAAATCAATTCAGTAGCCATGACAAGAATAAAACATAAGAAACAAGGGTTTATCTCAGAAATACAAAGATAATTCAATATCAGGGGGAAAAAATACATTAATATAAATCATTTTATTAACATATTAAAGGGAGAGGAGCCATATGGTCAGGACAAAGTAAAAGACCTGGACTGATGGAGAGGAAAAAAACAATGTTCTTGGATAAGAAAACTTGATTTTGTAGTCACGTCAATTCTGTCCAAAATTAGCCAATACATTAAAAGCAAAATCCTAGGAGAATTTTTATGAAATGTGGCAAGCTGATTGCAAAATTTATCTGGAAAAGAAAATACGCAAGAATAGCCAATAAATGATTGTAAAAGGCTGGTAAGAGAGGATTTGGCCTAGCGGATATCAACATAAAGCTATAAATCACTATAAAGCTACAGTAATTAAAACAGTGTGACATGGGGACAGCAAGAGACAATAAAATTTCTTTAGAACATAACACTGGGCCAGAAAGAGACTAATACATTTGTGAGAAATTTGTATATGATAAAGGTGGCAGTTTTTAAATCAATGAGAAAAGAATGATCTTTATAATAAATTTTATTGTGGCAAGTAAATAAGCTTACTTACCCTACCTCACTCACTCAATAAGTAAATTCTAGATGAAATAAAATTTAAATTGAAAAGTAAAACTTTTAAATCATTAGAAGAAAATACAGTAAGGAGAATGTATTTAAAACCTCGGGGATATTATGCAAGAGACAAAAATGAAAAAGAAATTTGCTACCCCAAATAATTAAACTTCTATATAACAAAATGTATCATACACAAATAAAAAAGGCAACTGACATAAAATATTTGCCACACATATAACAGGCAAAGAAATACTACAGATAATATATAAGGAACTTGTAGAAATCAAGATTTTCAAAATTTAAAAAATGAGCATAAAATATGAAGAGACAACAGAAGACAAATTTTAATAGCAAAAAATGACAAATAGAATTATTCTTAACATATTTAGTGATCAGAGAAGTGTAACAACAGCAAAATATCCTTTTTCATCCATTATAATGCAAAATTTAAAAGACTGAGGCCACGTGAGGTGGCTCAAGCATGTAATCCCAGCACTTTAGGAGGCTGAGGGGGGAGAATCACCTGGAGATCAGGAGTTCAAGACCAGCCTAGGCAAATAACAAGATTCCATCTCTACAAAAAAATTAAAATAATCATCAGAGTGCGCTGGCATGCGCCTGTAGTCCTACTTACTTGGGAAGCTGAGATGAGCAGATCACTTGTGCCCAAGAGTTCAAGGTTACAGGGAGCTACGATTGCACCACTGTGCTACAGCCTAGGCAACAGGGCAAGACTCCATCTCTTTAAAAGTTTTAATTAATTTAATTTAAATTTAAAAATAAAAAGTAAAAGACTGATAACACCCAGCATCAGTCAAGATATGGAGAAATGGGTACTGCTGTATTCTTGGTGGAGATTTAAATTAAGACAACATTTCTGAAGGCAATTTAGGGCATCTTTCAACAATTTAAATAAACATACCTTTGATCCAATAACTCACTGTCAAGATCTCTATCATAGAGAAGTATTTGTACATGTGCCAAAGAGTTGTGTAAAATGATATTTGATATTATTTGCAGCATTGTTTGCATAGCAAAAGAAAACATTAGATATAACTTAAATGTCCAACAACAGGAAATGCTCACATGAGCCATAATATATTCATATAATAGAATATTACATATAACTTTTAAAGAAACAATTATATAAAAATATCTACGGCCAGGCTTGGTAACTCACGCCTGTAATCCTAGCACTTTGGGAGGCTGAAGCAGGTGGATCACCTGAGGTTGGGAGTTCAAGACCAGCCTGACCAGCATGGTGAAACCCCATCTCTACTAAAAATACAAAAATTAGCTGGTTGTGGTGGTACATGCCTCTGGTTCCAGCTACTTGGGACGCTGAGGCAGGAGAATCGCTTGAACTCAGGAGGCGGTGGATGCAGTGAGTTGAGATTGTGCCATTGCACTCCAGCCTGGGCAACAAGAGTGAAACTCCATCTCAGAAAAATAGATAGATAGATAGATAGAGATAGAGATACATACATACATATATCTACAAGACGTGGTATATTGTTAAAAGCAAGCCTCACATATTAAAGAAAGACACAGAAGATTTTAAAAGACCCAAATAAAATTTTTAAAGACAAAAAATACATTGTTGAAATTTAAAAAAATCAAATGGATGAATGCAACATGATATCCTGGATTGGATCCAGGAACAGAAAAAGGATATTTGTGGGAAAACTGGGAAAATTTGAATAATGCCTGCAGTTTAATACCCGTTATGTTTAGTTGTGCCACTACTGATTTCTGAGTTTTGATAAACATATCATGGCTATATAAAATGTTCACATTAGGAGAAGTTGGTTTAAAGTTATACAAGGAATCTGTCATATCTTTAGAATTCTTCTGCCAATCTAAAATTATTTCAAAAATTTAAACAAATTTTAAATACATTAGATAGAATTAATAGCAGACTAGAACTTGCAGCAGAAAATATTAGTTAACTTAATACCGTAGCAATAGACATTAACAAAAATAAAATAGAAATAAATAAATAAATAAGCAAACTATCAGTGAGCTTTGGGACTTCAAGTGGCCTAATATATGTATAATTGGAATCTCAGGAAAGAAGCAATGGGCAGAAAAAAATATGGAAAAAAATCAAAATTTTTCCATACTTGATTAAAAAAATCCTACAAAATCATAGATTCAAGAATCTCAACAAACCTCAAGCAGAAGAAACATGAAGACAGCTAGACCAAGGCACATTATAATAGTTGCTTTAATCAGTTGTAAAGAGAACATCTTAAAAGCAATCATAGAAAAAGACACATATACAGAGGACAAACATAAGAATGACAGCAGTCATTGTCGGAAGCAATGCAAGCCAGAAGACAGTAGCGCAATAGCTTCAAAATGCTCAACGGAAAATTAAACTGTCAGAATTCTATACTAAGCAAAATACCTCTCAAAACTCAAGTTAAATAAAAATATTTTCAGACATGCAAAATTTTAGAGACTTTATTACCAACAGACTAGATCTTCAAGAATGTTAAAAGAAGTTCTTCAGGTGGAAGAAAAAATGACATCAGACAAAAATATCTATTTATACAGGCAATAAAGAGCCCTAGAAATGGTAAATATGTAAATAATTATAAAATATCTTTACTCTAATTTTTAAACCTTTTAAAACATAGTTTGGATGTGGCCAATAAGATGCTAATAATTTTTTTAAAGGAAGGAATATATAACATAGTTGACTATTGGAAGCAAAAGTAATAAGGTATTATAGAATTTTAACAGATGTGGAATTACAATATATAACAACAATAGGTCAAAACTCAGAAGAGGGGAAGTGCAAGTTCACTGTTGCAACATTTATATACTATAGGTGACACGGTATTATATTAATTAAAGATAGATTAATACGTTACAGTTAAAGCAACTACTAAAAATAAGATAGCTATACTAATAAAATAATTAATCCAAAAGAATACAAAACAAAATTAAAAGGGGAACAAATAACAGATGGAACAATAGAAAAACAGCAAGATGAAATATTTAAATCAAATTTTTGGATGACAATATCCATGGTCATTTTTAATGTAATTGGTCTAAGCATCTAAATTTAAGGGCACAGATTGTCTGATTAAATTTTTAAAGATCCAACTCTACATTAATAGCAGACAAAGTAGATTTTAGAGCAAAAATATTAACAGGGATAACAGTCCTAAAAGTTTATATATCTAATAACAGAGCTTCAAAATACATAAAGACCTGAAAGAACTGAAAGGAGGAACAGACAAACCTACAATTGCAGCCAAAGATTTCAACATCCCTGTCTCAATAGTTGAAAAATAAGTAAACAGAAAATTAGTAAGAATATAGAAGACTTGAACAATACTTCAACCAACTTAATTGATATTTATAAAATCTTTCACCCAATAACAGCAGAATGCCATGGAAAAAGACAGCTAAGGAGAGTCCTCCTGGCGTCAAAACAAACCTCAAAGACTGGCCTCCAAAATACTCCTGACCAAATTTAATTGGATCAGACCGTGGCACAATATATTCCCCAGTGCATGATCAAAAACAATAAAGCAATCAGATGGCAATTTGTGGAGCCTAACACTGGATGTGATACCAACAAAAAGAGAGAGAGAGAGAGAGAGAGTTTGAGCTGAATGCATAAGCCCTTTAGAAATAAAACACTGATCTATCAGGAATTTGGGATTCTTGGCTCTGGTAGAAATGTTCACAAAGCTGACTCTTAATTTGTAAATACTTTTACAGATAGATCAGGAAAAGTGAGTGTCAAATGGCTCTGCTAAAACCACTGTTATCCCACGGGTGAACGTGCACATATCCAAGGCTACAGCGTCTGAGGAAAGATGGAGACTTCATGCTGTGGGATAATAGACTAACTAAATAGTCTAGCCAAGTCAGTAACAAAGAAGTAAAAATTAACAAAATCAAACTACTAAGAGGGGTGAAAAATCAGTATCCAGAGTGGCTACCATATATTACCAAAAATACACAGTTTCAATCTGAAAAAAGTTAGAAATAGAATTACCATATGATCCATCAATTCTACCTCTGATGAGGGGTGACGAAGTAAAGGAAGCTATGATAACAATTTCTCATCAAATAGAGAATATTAATAAAGAGATAGAAACTATTTTGAATGGAAACTCCAAAATTAAATGTACAATAACCAAAATGAAAAATTCACTAGAGGTGCTCAACGGTAGATTTGAATTGGCAAAAGAATCATCAGACTTGAAGATAGATTGATAGAGATTATACAAGCTGAACAACAGAAAGAAAAAAGGATAAAGAAAAATGAACATAGCCTCAGGGAAATATGAAACACCATTAAATGTACTAACATATGAGTGAGATAGGATTACCAGAAGAGGAGAGAAAGAAAGGAACAGAAAAAGTATCAGAAGATATAATGATTGAAAACTTCCCAATTTTGTTGAAAAACATTACATATCCGAGAAGCTCAACAAACTCAAAGAAACCCACCCCAGACATATGGTAGTAAAAGTGCTTGAAAGACAAAGAGAAAACATTGACAGTAGTGAGAGACAAATAACTCATCACATACAAGGAAATGATAATAAGATTAGCGGCTGATTTCCTATCAGAAACAATAGAAGCTGAAAGGCAGCAGGCTGACATATTCAAAGTGCTGAAAGAAAAGACTGGCAACCAAAAATCTTAAAAACAGAAAAACTATCTTTCAAAAACCAAGGCAAAATAAAGACATATCCACATAAACAAAAACTAAGAGAATTCATTGCTAGCAGACCCACCTTACAAGAAATACTAAAAGAAATCCTCAAGGTTGAAAGCAAGCAAATACAGATGGAAATTCAAATCCACGTGATAGAACAAAGAGCACTGATCAAGGTAATTAAGTGCCTATTTTTTATTTCTTCTCCTATTTTTTAAAGAAATTGTGTAAAACAATATTATATATTCTTGGGAAAAATGCATACTCTAAAAATTGCAAAATATTGTTGAAAGAAATCAAAGAAGATCAGATTGGCTCATCGGTGCTGTCATGGCAGGTGTGCTGAAGAAGACCAGTGGCCTCGTGGGATTGGCTGTATGGTGAGAGTTCATGCAAGACAAGCAACTAAAATCAGTCTGCCAAAAATATAAGAGGCTAAGAATATTGTACACAAAGATCCTTGATGTTCTTAAGCAAATCCCTAAAAAAGCAGCATATAGGAAGTATACAAAACAGATTACAAATGAGAAGCCAGATATGGTTAAAGAACCAGGTGTGAAAAAAATTAGAAGGCTAACTTCAAGGTGGTCAAATAGAGGAGGTGATTCTTCAGGCTGAAAATGAACTAAGTCTAGCAAGAAAAACGATGCACTGGAAACGATGGGAGATGTTAAATGAAGAGCCTCCTGCCAATCAATGGAAATGGCCGATGTAATTATTAATTGACTGGTGGGTTGATTGGAAACTGATATAATTTAAATATTCTGTTATATTAAGAGTACGTCCATATTATTGACATTTTATAATCAAGAAAAGTGATATAGAAAATATTTAAGAGACTGTTAAAATTAGTGATTATGGTAATACAGCCTTGTGAATTAATTTTTGATTCATGAAATATTCACACAAATTATCTCAAAGATGATATTTCTTTGAGCAGAGAGGTCATGGGAAAAGTTGAAAATTAATTTTTAAAAATCCTACAGATCTTCAATGCAGAGGCCATAATCCAAAAGTAAAGTTTCTTTAGTAGTATCTTCAATACTTCATTAATTTTTTATCATCCTCAGAAGAAAAAATCCTTAATTGTTATTGCCTAAACAAATTTATAGATCACTGTTTGAAGTAAATAGTAAGAGTGAATATTTTCAAATGTGATAAAATAGCACAACTGGCTGGTGATAAAATTTGAAATTATGGTTAACCTCCTTGGCTGTGATCTTACTTATGTATAATAAAATTTAAATATATAATTAGGCCGGGTGTGGTGGCTCACACCTGTAATCCTAGCACTTTGGGAGGCCTAGGCAGGTGGATCATTTGACATCAGAAGTTTGAGACCAGCTGGCCAATATGGTGCAACCCCATCTCTACCAAAAATATAAAAAATTAGCTGGGTGTGATGATGTGTGCTTGTGATCCCAGCTAATCAGGAGGCTGAGGTTGGAGGATCACTTGAGCCAAAAAGGCAGAGGTTGCCGTGAGCCCATATCATACTATAGCACCCCAGCCTGGGTATCAGAGCAAAACCCCATCTCAAAGAAAAAAACTATTAAAATTAAAATAGGCTAAAAAGCTGAATACACATTTCTCCAAAGAAGATATACAAATGGCCAATGAGTACTTGAAAACATGTTCAACATCATTAACCATTAGAGAAATGCAAATCGAAATCACAATTAGGTACCACTTCACTCTCACTATGATGACCATATATATATATATATATACATATTTGAGATAGGGTCTCATTCTGTCACCCAGGCTGGAGTAGAGTGGGGTGAACATGGCTCATTGCAGCCCTCAATCTCCTGGGCTCAAGCTATTCTCCTGCCTCAGCCTCCCAAGTAGCTGGGACTACAGGCACATAGCACCATGCCTGGCTAATTTTTTGTAGAGATGAGGATTCACCATGTTGCCCCGGCTGGTCTCGAACTCGTGGTCTCAAGTGATCTGCCCACCTCAGCCTCCCAAAGTGCTGGGATTATAGGCGTAAGCCACTGCACCTGGCGAGGATGGCCATAATTTAAAAAGCAGACAATAACAATTGTTGGTAAGGATATGGAGAAATTGGAACCCTCATATATTGGAGAAATGTGAAATGGGAAAGTAAAATGATACTTTCCATTTTGGAAAATGGCAGTTTCCCAAAACATACACATAGAGTTTCTATATGACCCAGAAATTCCACTCCTAGGAAAATATCCAAAAAAAATGAAAATATACAACCACACAAAAACTTATACACAAATGTTCGTAGCAGCACTATTAATAAGAGTCAAAAAGTGGAATCAACCCAAATGTCTATCAACTGATTATGGGCAATTATAACGTGATATAATCATACAATTGAATATTACTTAGCAATAAAAAGAAATTAAGTCCTGGTACATGCTACAATATAGATGAACCTTGAAAACATTATGTTAAGCAAGAGAAGCCAGTTACAAAGGGAAACATATTATATAGTTTCATTTATATAAAATGTCCAGAATAGGTAGCTCAATGGAGACAGAAAGTAGATTAATGGTTTCCTAAGACTGGAGGAGGTTTGAGGGGAAAAGAGGAGTGACTGCTAATGGGTATGGGCTTTCTTTTGGAAGTGAAAAACACGTTCTAAAATTGACTGTGGTGATACTCAAAACTATTGCATTGTACGCTTTCAATTCACCCATTGTACACTTTAAACTCGCCCATTTAAAGTGTACGATTCAATAGTTATGTGTTTGAATTGCACATTTTAAATGGGTGGATTTAAATGGGTGGCTGCACAGTATTTGAATTATAGCTCAATAAAGACGCTATTTTTAAAAGGAACTAACCATTGATTCGCACAACATGGATGACTCTCAAAATAATCATGCTGAATGAAAGAAGCCAGATTTTAAAAAGAGTACATTCTGCATAATTCCATTTATGTAAAATGCTAGAAAATGAAAATAATCTACAGTTACAGGAAGCAAATCAGTGGCTGCCTGGTTGGGGAAGAAAGGGATGTATTACCAAGGGGCATGAGAAAAATTGTGGGTATATTAGGTAAGTTCATTATCTTGATTGTGGTCATGGTTTCGTGACTGAATACCTTATACCTAATCAAATTATACGATTTAAATATAGTTGTACATCAATCATCCTTCGATAAAGCTGCAACAAAAAAAAGCATACTAAAAAGTCACAAGACTATTTCTATGTATAGATATACATATATAATCACAAGACCTATTTCTATGTATAGATATACATATGCAAATAACCTGAAAAGTGTCTGGATAGATATACACAAAATTAATAACAATAGTTACTTTTGGAAAAGTAAACGTGTAAATTTATTTTGTGTAAATAAGTAAAATGCTAATAAAATTACTTTAATTTTAAAATAGTGAAATAAAAATCTAACAACAATACCTAGTTCCAAAATAAAATAATGCTAATTTTTAAAGAGACCTTTGGCTGGGCAAGGTGGCTGATGCCTGTAATCCCAACTACTTTGGGAGGCCGCGGCCAAGGCAGGAGGATCACTCGAGGTCAGGAGTTCTAGACCAGCCTGGCCAACATGGTAAAACCCTGTCTCCACTAAAAATATAAAAATTAGCTGGGCATGGTGGCGCATGCCTGTGGTCGCAGCTACTGATGAGGCTGGGGCAGGAGAATTGCTTGAACCCAGGAGGCAGAGGTTGCAGTGAGCCAAGAACATGCCACTGCACTCCAGCCTGGGCAACAGAGCAAGACTCTGTCTCAAAAAAAATAAATATAAATGTAAATAAATAAATAAATAGACCCTTAAGCCTGCAGAGGCATGGACTTTGAAAACTGTGGAGAACCTCATGGAGGAATCGTCAAGATGGATGCTCTGAGCACAGGGAGGAGGGACCAAGTAGAAACGAGAGGAACCCAGTCACTGGCTGCCTGGGCACATGGGCTTTGCAGTGACTGAGGGAGACAGGATTCAAGGGTGGACAAATCAGCGTCAGAGTCAACCCAGGGCCATGCTTCTGCCTCATTAAGTGACGCTGAGCTAGCTCCTTCACTTCTCTAGTGCAGTTCTCCCGCCTGTACAGTGAGCATGGCTTAAGATGGCCTTTAAGGACTTTCCTGCTCTGATATTCTACAATTTGGCTGTGCTTCTTCTTTTTCTGGTTCAGTTCACTCCCTTATTCATGTTCCTAGATTTTGCACTTTTGTAAGATCCCTGTGAGAGTTGAGCCAAGACCTCTAGCTCCTCACCTGGAAAGCAAGTCTGCCTATCATTTGTTCACTCATTCATTTATTTTTACATTTATTTATTCATTGGAAATTGCAGCTGGGCACAGTGGCTCACGCCTGTAATCCCAGCACTTTGGGAGGCCAAGGTGGGTGGATCATGAGGTCAGGAGTTCAAAACCAGCCTGGCCAATATGGTGAAATCCTGTCTCTGCTAAAAAATACATAAAAATTAGCTGGGCATGGTGGCACACACCTGGAGTCACAGCTACTCGGGAGGCTGAGGCAGGAGAATCACTTAACCCAGGAGCGGAGGTTGCAGTGAGCCGAGACTCCCTCTCAAAAAAAAGAAAAAAGAAAAGTGCTTATATGTTCATTTAATTGCTCATCCATCCATTCATATATTCATTCTGTAAACATTTCTGGATCAGCACTGGGTGGGGCCTGACCTAAGAGGATGGTTCCTGTGCCTTAGCCACTTTCTCCAACTTTTCCACACCAATTAAGATTTCTAAATAGATTCTGCATAATTAGGTCTTTGGGACATCATCCCTGAAGCGCCCCAAAGTTTGTAAGCTGGGCACATTTCCTCTCCTCCCTCTAAATCTCCTCAGGGATCACACAGTCCCTTGGTGCACAGAGCGCTTTGAAAGGTGCCACCTCCATATGACCTGCCTGCTCCCCCAGAGGCTGTCGGCTGAGATGAGCTGGGTGCTGCCAGGTCAACAGGTCCCTGGCTGCCCACAGTAAACTACTGGCCTGTTTCCTAATTTCACCAAACCTGACACATTGCTGAGAAACTCATTGAATTCTAAGCAGTTTGTATAATTCTACCAAATTCCAAAAAGCTCCATTGAATTCTATCAAATTTCAAATGTTTTGCTGAGTTCTATGAAAGTCCAGACATGTTTTCAGAGTTTGGAAAGCTGGGCTGGTGTGAAACCCTGTGTCCCATTCACCAGGATTCTCTATATTTAGGAGGCATGGGCCTACTTCTTTGAACTGTATCCTGCTAGCTCCAGACAGAAAAGATACCTGGTCTCAAACCCTCTGAAACATCCTCCAGTGGATCCAGAGGAGCCTGAAGGTGAGTGAGAAACGGGAATGTGAAGGCAGAGGAGGGAGTCAAGAGCCTGAGAAGAACGAGGGCCTTGGCTTCCCCTCCAACTGACTCTGCAACACTGGGCAAGCCTCTTCGCCTCACTGGGCCTCAGTTTCCCCATGTATAACAGGGGGGCAGTCCAGCTGATCTGTAAGACCCCTCCCAGCTCTGCCAAGGTGTCACCTAGCCTGGAACCAGCCTGTGTTTGGCATCCAGCAGCTCACTCCCAGTTTGCCTTAGCCATAGGATGTCACAGCAAGATGGAGGAAGTCAGCCGTGGCCAGGCTGGCGGTCTCAGCTCGGCCTTCCGAACCTGGGAGAGGAGAGGAAGGGTGACGTCCCTGCAGGCTGGCTGGGATAGGAAGCAGGCCAGAAGTGAGAGAGAGACCTCCAAGAGGTCCAAACACAGAGCCATGGAGCAAAAAGAAGAGAGGGCTCGGTGCGGCCTTGGGAGGAGACAGGAAGGTTCCCTGTGGAGGTGCCATTTGAACTGGTTTTTCCATAGCATTCTGTCAGGAGGGAGGTGAGAGCAGAAAGGACATTATGGGATCTGCAGACAAAGCTTTCTGTCTGTGCTTTGGGAACCAGAGTCCACAGCATCAGTCACGTTCCTCCTCCTCCTGCAGGCCTCATCCCCCAGCTGAAGGGCAGAAGGAAGAGCAGGGAGCCCCAGGTCCTTTTGCAGCTTGCCCCTGCTCTGGGGCTCCCGTGTCCTCCTGGGTTGTTGTAGGCAGAGTTTGCTCCCTTCCCTCAGAGCTGCTCCTTCCTAGCGATGCCCCTGCCGCCCCTCCTGGCCATGGTCTCCACACACCTCCTCCCAGGGACTAAGGAATCTGCCCAGCCCTCTGAAGCACCCTGGCCCCAGCTTCAAGGGGATGCCTTATGGGATCTGGGCATGTGTGTGCACACATGTGTAAGAGAGAGTGAGTGTCTGGTACCTAATGCGTGTAGACTCGTGAATGACGACACAGTTACACATATGAGCCTATGTGTGGCTTATATTCACAGGCACACGTGTGTACCTGTATGTCACACCGATATTTGTGTGTTCACCTGCAGGTGAGTGCACACATGGTGACCTGTGTGTATATTCCAACAGGTAGCCAAAGCTGCAGATGCTTCCTCGTGACGGGAATAAGCTGTGGTACGTGGAACCATGCAGAGGAGGTGGCACCTGAGCTAGCCACGGGGGCCACGTGATGCCATCTCTGTGTCCCACCCCAGCCTTGGCTTAGTGCTTGTTTCTGCTCATGCTCTATTAAATGCGGGTCCCTCTCCAGGCACCCAGCCTCAGAGTCTCCTGGCTGGGAACTCTGAAGTCTGGAAGGAAACTTGCAGCTCACCTGCACCCGGCCCAATGGTGAGTCTGGACATAGTCAAGTGAGACGAGCCTTTTTCTCTCAGGCCCCAGGACTGGATCACAGATCTGGCTGCAAGGTGCCCCTGAACTCCTTGGGGGAGGGCTCTGTGTAGGGCTAAGCTCTGAACCCTGCACTTATACTCTGGGAGAAGAAGGAGTAGCTAGAGTGGCCACCCAGCCTGGAAACCTCATGAGTGGTGAAGGCCCAGTGAGACCTAGAGAGACTCCACTTGTGACCCTTCAAGTAGCCTGACAGCAGAAAGAAAGGAAGAAAAATATGTACAGGAGTAATGAGCTTCCTGTCACTAGAGGCAAGCAAACAGAAGCAGGATGAGGCTGGGTATGAAAGAGTGGGGAGAGAATGAGGCTGGGTATGGGAGAGTGGGGGGAGAGTGAGGCTGGGTATGGGAGGGGGGAGAATGACACTGGGTATGGGAGAATGGGGGGAGGGTGAGGCTGGGTATGGGGGAGTGGGGGAGGGGGGAGGGGGAGGCTGGGTATGGGAGGGTGGGGGAGGGGGGAGGGTGAGGCTGGGTATGGGAGAGTGGGGAAGGGTGAGGCTGGGTATGGGAGAGTTGGGGGTCCTCTCTGCCTAGGAAGGGTTTGTACTCAGCAGCCTGGGACCACACCTGTCCTCAGTGCTCCCTCACATCTGGCACACCTGGCATGTAGTAGGTCCTTAGTCGCTTCTAGGTTCTGGGATGAGTGAGGGAGGAATAAAAGATGGAAATTGTCTCCTGGAAGGGAGGCACTGAGGGGAACTGTGCTCGCCCAGGCCCAGGCTATGGCATCGTGTCCCAGGGAATTAATGGCACAGTGCCAGATACCCTGGAACACCAAAGAGAGGTGACTCATGCTCTTTTGCTGGTGGGAGGATTGCCCAGAGCACAGATGTCCATCTAGAACAGTGAAAGAACAAGCGTTGTTTGAGACCTACAGAAGCATACACCCGCTCTGAGCATGGCACATGTGTCACACTGCTAGGAGGGCTGGATTCAAGCTTCACCTCACCAGAGACCTGCTGTGTGACCTCAGCTTCCCCATCCACAAAATGGGAGATCCAACAAGTTGGCCTCTGGGCATGTTCCACACTAATACCCTAAGAGTTCATCAAGTCAGAGCAGCCCTGGCTCTGGCCCACAGAAAACAGGGGTTTGGAGCTGGGCCAAGAGTTTCATCAGATTTTAGCTGGGGAACCCACAGGAAGGCAGATTGTGAAGGTCCAATCCACACAAAGTAGCTGATGAAGCAGGTCCTGGGCAGGGACAGGGGAACACGCCCACCGATAGGCTTCAAGGCCAGCAGCCCCTCCGACACACAGCACGGTGTATGCTTTGTGCACAGCTACTAGAGAAGGCCTGAAGAGACAGGTCAGACCACTGCAGGCCAAGGACATTCCAGACCATGGGAATAGCAAATGCGATGGCTCAGAGGCTTTCTTAAAGCCAGGAAGATCTCCACCTGCTCAGAGACCATCTGGCCCAATGGTTCCTCAAAGTTTGGTACCTGCACCAGCAGCAGAAGCATCACCCAAACCCACTGAGTCAGAAACTGGGATTGGGGTCCAACAATCTGTTTTAACAAAATTGCCAGGTGATTCTGGTACATGTTAAAGTTTGAGAACTGTTGATCTAGCCCATTGTTTTGCAGACTATGTTCATAGGACACATATCTGCAGTAGGTTAATGGGTGTTCTGTAAAAGGGGATCCATGATCAAATAAGTTTGGGGAACACATGTTCTATATTGCTTTGTGGGAGTCATAGGTCACATTAGCATATTAAAGGCTCTGAGAAGTCCTGCAGTAAAGAGCTTCATTTTTTATTAATCCAATGTTGTCTCAAATTGATTTTTCAGCTTGGTTACTAATGTTCTGATCAACATTCTCTTTGGGAATGCTGATCTCAATCAATCCTCATTTTTCACATGGATAAACTGAGGCCTAGAGAGGATAAAGGGATAGCCCAAAGTCACAGAGAGCCAGTGTGGCAGTGCTGTAAAAGATCCTAACAGTCCACCTAGTCCCAGAAGGGCTTTGTGAGCTTCCCGCACCTGTACCCTCTCTCTATCCATCCCAGCTGCATATCATCCCTTCAGGACTCTGCAGCATGGAGCCGCTCAACAAAACAGGGGTGTCCGAGTTCTTTCTGAAAGGAGTTTCTGGCTACCCCTTCCTGGAGCACCTGCTCTTCCCTCTGTGCTCAGCCATGTACCTGGTGACCCTGCTGGGGAACACAGCCATTGTGGCGGTAAGCGTGCTAGATGTCCACCTGCACACACCCATGTACTTCTTCCTGGGCAACCTCTCCACCCTGGATATCTGCTACACATCCACCTTTGTGCCCCTGATGCTGGTCCACCTCCTGTCATCCTGGAAGACCATCTCCTTTACTGGCTGTGCCATCCAGATGTGTCTGAGCCTGTCCACGGGCTCCATGGAATGCCTGCTGCTGGCCATCATGGCCTATGACCGCTACCTGGCCATCTGCCAGCCACTCAGGTACCGCATGCTCATGAGCCACCGGCTCCGTGTGCTGCTGGCAGGAGCTGCCTGGGTCCTCTGCCTCCTCAAGTCGGTGACTGAAACAGTCATTGCCATGAGGCTGCCCTTCTGTGGCCACCATGTGGTCATCACTTCACCTGCGAGATCCTGGCAGTGCTGAAGCTGGCGTGAGGCAACACGTCGGTCAGCGAAGCCTTCCTGCTGGTGGGCTCCATCCTGCTGCTGCCTGTGCCCCTGGCATTCATCTGCCTATCCTACTTGCTCATCCTGGCCACCATCCTGAGAGTGCCCTCAGTCGCCGGGCGCTGCAAAGCCTTCTCCACCTGCTCAGCACATCTGGCTGTGATGCTGCTTTTCTATGGCACCATCATCTTCATGTACATGAAGCCCAAGAGCAAGGAAGCCCATATCTCTGATGAGGTCTTCACAGTCCTCTACGCCATGGTCACACCCATGCTGAACCCCATCATCTACAGCCTGAGGAACAAGGAAGTGAAGGAGGCTGCCAGGAAGGTGTGGGGCAGGAGGCGGGCCTCTGGGTGAGGAGCGGGGGTTCTGTACAGATGCAGGTCTCAGGTTAGTACTGAGGCCATCATATGCCAATGCCAGTGAGGACGTGGCAAGGCTAGGGTTACAGGTCTGGTATCTTCATCCCAGCAAGGCAGCACCAAGTCCTGCTGATCCTGCCATAGAACAGCCCCCAAATCATCCTCTGCTCCTGCCCCTACCACTGCCCTAGGTCAGCTCTCAGTGTCACCCCTGGCCTTCACACCAGCCTCCTGGCTGGTCCCAAGACTTCAGTCCTATTTCTCCCTCCAATCTCTCCTCCACGGAGCATCTTTTTGAAATGCATGTGTGATCGCATCACGCTTCTCATTGAAATCCCTAAGTGGCTCCTCACTGCTCTCAGGACAGGCATTTGCCACCATGCCCAGCTAATTTATTTTATTTTAATAGAGATGAGGTCTCGCTATGTTGCCCAGGCTGGTCTCGAACTCCTGAGCTCAAATGATCCTTTTAACTTAGTCTCTCAAAGTGCTGGGATTACAGGCGTGAGCCACCATGCCTGGCCTGGAAACTTATTTTTTGAAGGGTATATGATAATGAGCACTGTTCCTAAGGTAATTAATAGAAAAAAAAGGCAGAATATATAACACTGTATTTTAGTATGATCTCAATTTTAACTCTTCAAGTATTTTTCTTACAGATCTATGAATAAGTGGGTATCTAGGAAATACTGGAAAACGATGGCCAAATATTAACTAACAGTTGTTTCCTCTGGGTGACGGGGTTACAGATAAGTCCTGTTTTTAAAATTATTTTCAACATTGTCCAACATTTCTATGATGACTGTGACTTTGAGCTTTAAAAATAATGGTATACGGAAGACCACCTTGCCCACAGTAGAGGACAGATGGGAAAGGCTTCATCCTGAGGGCAGGGCAGGGAGGAAGCTGCTGCCGCCACCCAGACCCTCAGTGAGGCCTGAGCCAGCCAGGCAGTAGAGGGGAGGGTGGCCCTGAGAAACGCTGGGGAGATAGATATTGATGCAAAATAACCTTTGGGAGACAATATAATATTTGGGATTACAGTTAATCCCCGAACAACACGAGGGTGAGGGATGCCAACTCTCCTCACAGTAAAAAAATCCATGTATAACTTTTGACTCCCGCAAATCTTAGCTACTAATAGCTTACTGTTGACTGGAAGCCTTACCAATAACATAAAAAGTCGATTAACACATAATTTGTATGTTATATGTTTCATATGCTGTATTCTTACAATAAGGCTAGAGAAGAGAGAATATTATTAAGAAAATCATAAGGAGGAGAAATATGTTTCCTATCTATTAAATGGAAGTGGATCATCATAAAGGTCTTCATCACTGTCAGCATCACATTGAGTAGGCGGAGGAGGAGGAGGAGGAAGAGGAGGGGCTGGTGTTGCTGTCTCTGGGTGGCGGTTCATCTGCAAGTTTTTTCAAATTGTAGCAAATCTCAAAAAAAAATTCCCAATATATTTATTGAAAAATACAAGTATAAGTGAACTTGTGCAGTTCAAATCCATGTTATTCAAGGGTCAACTGTATACATATGTAAAATAATATTTGGGAGAGATATCTGGGATTATAGAGATGAAGGAGGGAGAGTGAGGACTGCGGGTTGATCCTGGGTTTCTGGCTTATTTTGGGTGAACTGAGACACTGAGGTGGGGAGGATGAGTGCAGTAGATGGGAAGAGTGGGGAGATGATGAGTTTGTCTTCGACCTGCTGAGTTCAGGGTATCCGTGGGGCAGCAAGAGGACAATGTGCTAAAATATTGTTTGGCTGCTTGTTATTTTCATCCCTTATTCCTTCCTGTCTCCATTGTTAAGCACAAAAATAAAAAAAGACTGTAAGTATGGCATGGAAGAAATCATAGACACAAATGATATAATTACCTACATTGAAAATTCAAAAGGATCTAAATATAAATCATAAAAATTAATGTGAGCTTTCCAAGGTGGCTGGATACAAGGTCAATACACAATAGTCAATTGCATCTCACTATATCAATAATAAATATTTAGAAGATCTAATTTAAATTAAAAGATACCCTTTATAATAACAAAAAATACTTGGTAATAAATTTAACAAATGTGCAATTCCTTCATGGAGAACTGTCAACAACATGTATTGAAGATGTTAAAGAGATTTAAATAAATTAAAGGCATTTCTCAATAATAAGTTGAAAGACTCAAAATCTTAAAGACGCCTGTTCTGAAACTGAATTATAAATTCAATGCAATTCCAATTAAGTTTTTTATGAAACTTGATAAACTAATTTTAAAATGTATCTATGAAAGAGCAAATGTCCCTAGTTAGCCAAGACACTCTTAGAGAAGATAAATAGGATGAGGGAACATTCCCTACTAGATATCAGGACTTAATTTAAAGCCAAATAATTAAGATAATATCCCTCTTCTGCAGAAAAAGTTAATATGAACAAAATAAAAGGTCCAGACAGAATCCTATACATTTATAAACACCTTATATGTGCCAGAGAAGAGTATGTCACATCACTGGAGTAAGTAAATGACAGGACAGGTGGTTCTACTTATTATATAAGTAAATAATTATATTAAATACCTACCACATACCACATATTTAATTCCAGATGAAGTGGTTAAATGTGAACATTAAATAATTGAAATGAGGAAGTATAGGAGAATACCTTGATTAAATTGAGCTAGAACACTATAGCTTAAAACTAAAAAATTGCCAATTAAAAGAGCTAAATTCAAGTACATTAAAATAAGCATTTGCATCCCTCCAAGGACACCATAAAGAAAATGAAAGATAAGCCATATTATGTGAAAAGTTTTTGTATTGCATGCCACCAATAAAGAATTAGCAACTGAAAAATATAATAAACTTCTCCAAAACAAGAAAATATATAAGTTTTTAGAAGATGTAAAAGAAACCCTAAATATTAGCTTTGTACATACACACAGAAAAACTTGCTAGAACTAATAGACAAATTCAGCGAAGTTGCAGAATATAAAATCAAGACACAACAATCACTTGCATTTTTATTCACTAACAATTCAAAAAGAAAATGAAGAAAATGATTCCATTTACAATAATATATTTAAAAAATGAATACTTCAGAATAAACTTAACCAAGGAAGCAAAAGACTTGTACACTGAAAACTTCAACAACTTGATGAAAGTAATTAAAGAAGACACAAACAAATGGAAAGGTATCCTGTGTTCATGTATTAAATGGCTGAGTATTTTGAGATGCAAGTATTATCCATGATACATATTGCCTATTAAATCCATAATTTAATGGTAAATATTTCCATTAAATCCACAGATTTAATGCAATCCCAATCAAAACCCCAATGGTAGTTTCGGAGGAAACACAAACATTCACGTTAAAATTCATGCAGAATCTCAAGGGATCCCAAATAGCCAAAGCAATCCTGAAAAAGAACAAAGTTGGAGTTCTCACACTTTCTAATTTCAAAACTTGTTACAAAGCTACAGTAATCAAAATAGCATAGCACTGGCATAATGACAAATGTGTAGACCAATTAAATAGAATAGACAAGTCAGAAATAAATCTTCACTTAAAAGGTCAAATAGTTTTGCACAAGGATGCCAATATCAGTAAATGGAGAAAGAATAATCTCTTCAACAAATATTGGGAAAATTGGATATCCACATGTAAAATAATTAATTTGTACACTAACCTTATACATGTACAAAATTAATTCAAATCAGATCAAAAAAAAACCTAAACATAAGACCTAAACTTATGCAACTTTGAGAAGAAAACATGGAAGAAAACTTCATGACATTGAATGATTTTTTGACAATGACCCCAAAAGAATAGGCAACAAAAGTTAAAATAGATGAATTTGACTGCATCAAAATTAAAACTTTCTGTATGTCAAAGGATGCAGTTAAGTGAAAAGGCAACTTACGGAATGGGATATTTGCAAATCATGCATCTAATAAGGGGTTAATATTCAGCATATATAAACAACAACAAATAACCTGATTAAAAAAATAAACAAAGGACTTACTGAATAGACATTTCTCTAAAGAATACATGCAGGTGGCCAACAGACATATGAGAAGGTACTCAACATCACTAATCATTAGGTAAATCAAAACCACAATGAGATATCAACTCATTCCCACTAGGATGGCTACTATCAAAAAACAAAAATAACAAGTGTTGGTGAAGATGTGGCCCAGTTGGAACCCTTTTCCCCTGTGGGAGGGAATACAAAATGGTATAGCTACTACAGAAAGCAATATTGTGATTCCACAAAAAATTAAAAGTAGAATTATCATATGATCTAGCATTTCCACTTTTGGTTATATATGCAAATAATTAAAAGTAGAGTCTTGAAGAGATATTTGCTATTTGTATACCCATGTTTATAACAGCACTATTCACAATAGTCAAAATGAGGAGGCAACCCTATTGTCCATCAATAAATTAATGGACAAATAAACCATATTATATATATATAATAAACTATTATATGTTATATATATACAAAATGGTTTAATATTCAGCATTAAAAAGGAAGGAAATTCTGACACATGCTATAACATGGATCAACCATGAGAATATTATGTTAAATGAAGTCAGTCACTAAGACAAATACTGTAAAATTCCACTTATATGATGTACCTAAAGTAGCCAATTTCATAGAAATCATAGAATGATGGCTCTCAGAAGCTGGGGGAAGTAAAAATGGGGAGTCATTATTTAATGGGTATAGAGTTTCAGTTTTGCAAGAAGAAAATGTTCTGGAGATGTGTTGCACAACAATGTGAATATACTTAATACTACTGTACTATATGGTTAAAATGGTAAATTTTATGCTACGTGTATTTTACCACAATTTTAAACAATGGTACAAGGACTTGAAAATGCATTTCACAGAAACATTATCATAATGGCAAATAAAAATATGAAAAAAATTATCAAAACAGGGTTATGCAAATTACTACTACAATAAGAAGTGATTTCATACCCAGTAAGTTGCAAAATTTAAGTCTGACAATACTATATAGTGACAGCACTGA
Source organism: Cacajao melanocephalus (assembly GCA_963573385.1). NCBI lineage: Eukaryota > Metazoa > Chordata > Mammalia > Primates > Pitheciidae > Cacajao > Cacajao melanocephalus. The sequence goes on from CAUYLG010036971.1 coordinate 92,621, forward strand.
GGAATACTGGAAACTCATACATATGGCCACTGTGCAGGCCTCTCGGCAAATGCATTTTTCAGGGACTCTGTCCATACAAACAATTAGAATCACCCTATATAGCTTCTCAGCACTATTCTGGCAGCCCTATAACATGAAATCCTGCAAAAGGGATATTGCATCAGCCACCAAGAACAATGTGTCAGCCAGTCCAATCTTGGGAACAGGGACCCCACATTGGGGCCCCAGGACAACTCTGTGAGAGTGTGGGAGCTCTTCAGGACATTTGCTAAACCTATGTGTGTGGTGAGGAGTAACAGAGTTGAGAAGGGATTAAAAGATCAGAGAGTACCCCAAAGAGGAGAAATAAGGCCTGGAATGCCCTGTCCAGACTGTACTGGTCCCAGCCCATCTTAGGCTTGGGTAGAAGACCTCTTGCTTGGGTCTAACAATAATACTGTTCTTATGTAATGCTGGCAGAGAATGTATCAATATAACCACCTCATAAAACAACTTGCCTTTATTAATCATTTTGTAAAACAATTTGCCTCTATCTTGTAAATTTAAATATGCACATTACTGCTTATGACCCAGCATTTCTACTCCTAGATATGTTAGAGAATCTCTTGCGTATTTGTCTTAGAGTCATTTATAAGACTATTTGCTCTAGCATTATTCACAATAGATAAAAATGAGAAACAGCTAAATGTTCATCAACAAATAGTACAGCTATAAATTTTAGGATATTACACCATGGTACAGTAACAGTTCCATGATCTATAGTTATGTACAACAACGTGGATAAATCTTGGACATATAATAATTGGAAAAAACAAGTTATTGGAGACTATTTAGAGTATAATTCAATTACTATAAAATTACAAAAAGCAAAATAATGTAGTTAATACATATATACATACATATAGTATGTGTGCATATATATATATGTATATATGTGGCAGTTGAGAGAAGGAAACGTTTACAAGTAGATTCAGAGATTACTGGTAATGTTCTCCCTTTTAAGTTAATTGGGGTTAGTGGATATTTTACTATCAAACTTCATAACTTAAATGCCATATATTCTTTTTCTGTATCAAATAATACATATTTTACATAAGTTTTAAAAGCAAACAAATAACCTTTAAAATTTTTTCTTTAATGGAGAATTTCCCAAGCATGTTTGAAGACAGAACATTCTTTCTGTTGTACCTTTATTAATATGCAGAAATAGTGCCCTTGGAATGCTTTAAGTGCCTGATTTGGGAGTAAGCGAGCTTTATTGATGTGGTTTCCCAAGAGTATGGGCCAGGATGATGTGTGGCTTTCTGTCTTTTCATTTCAAAAGCAGTGCCACCCAGGAGGGGACGATATTCAACCTCTCACCTCTCCTAAAATGGGAGAGAATAATATTTGAGATTCTGACAATTAATAATCCAAGTTTGATAGTTCTTAATAGTTAATTCCTTTGCTTTACCTTCCTGGAGAGTGTATATTATTTTTAATTCAGAGAAATATTAGTTCCTTCTGAAACAATAAGCACTATTAGTGGCTGTCTGCCTAAATATAATCCATGATGTTCTCACTCACAGGCTATCTCTTCTCTCAGAGCCTAAACTGTGAGTGAGAAATTATGTGTAAATTGCCCACTATGCCTTCATGGTGAGCAGTGCTAGAGTTTGAAGACCCAGGGATGTCAACCTAGTGCTCAGTAAGGAGCTGTTTTGGCCCTTTGATCATAAATGAAACTTAAGAAACTAGTTGCGCACAATCATTCTTTTCCCCCATGTGCAGGAAGATGACCTCCAGGGAATGTGGATCTCAGCTGAACAGACTTTGAAATCTGGTTCTTGGCTGTGTAACCAATGCTTACTCATTCCCAATTCAAGTCAACAATTATTTATTGAGATTTACTGAGTGTTGGTTACAATTCTTGGACTGTATGGCTGAAGACAAAAGACATAAATTTGAAAGTATCCCCTATTTTTAAGGAGGAGGTCGAATGAGAGACAGTGTTGACAAGGAAAGAGGCCCAGATTCCCATGTCAGCTCTGCTGTTGACTTGCTGGGTGGGCTGAGACAAATCACTTTATCTGTCTGGGGCTCTGTTTTCTCTTTCACAAATTAAAGTGTTGGGGATAAATCATTTTCAAAGTTCCTTCTAAAGTAAAAAAAAAAAAAAGTTATGTTTATATAAATCTGGATAAGCAGGTAAGACTCATCAGGGAATTTTATAATGATAAGCCATAAAGGCCATCTAGTGATCCAGTTCCTTAGGTTTGCAAACAAGGAAACTGAGGCCCAGAAAGATTATGAGTCTTACTCAAGGTCATACAGTTCCAATACAAAACAGTGCTGGGAGTTGAGGGTGGAAGAGGGGAGGATGTGTAACTGGGTGTTTTAGATACATTAGGTTGGAATGTAGACTATGGGATATATCAAATGCCCTGTAGGCAATGGAAAATTGACCTAACCCTTCTCCCTCAAGTATTTCTGCCATAGAAGCAGAAGGAAAATTGAACCCATAGGTGAGGGAGTTTATACGATGAATTGTGTCCAAAGAACCATGTTGCCAGAGGGAGTTAGCTTTTAATACACTGAAAAATCCTAAGGAGAATTAATACATGGATAGGTAGATATCAAAGCATTTACTTTCTTATTAACCATAGGCCATGCTGCTGCCTCTCTTTTCGGCCTCAGTAACTCAATAGTACCTATACTGTATTATCTTCTCACTTTCAGCCTGCTAATGTCCTCTTATGATATTAACCTTAGTTAATAGAAGGCTTTATGTCTCATGAATCCTGTCTACAGTCATGTGTGAACAGTAGTTACTGCACATGGGGCAAAGTGGGTCAGATGAACTCACTACAAGTCACTGACAGAACAATTCTGGAAGAAGGATTTAGGCAAGATTTATGCACAGGGGACAGACATAGAAAAAGGTTGTCAAAGATTGGACCTGAGGACATATCTGTAAGTAAATTTCCAGAGATTTTAGACCAGCTCAGGAATCTTTCTTCAAGAATTGGGATTTGGATCAGTTAGCCATTGCTGTGTAACAAGTGATCTCAAATTCAGTGGCTTAAAACAAGTCATTTATTATTATAGTGTGCATATCTGTGGATCAGCTTGGGAAACAGTTGTCAAAGATTGGACTTAAGGACATGTCTGCAAGCAAATTTCCAGAGATTTTAGAACAGTTCAGGAATCTTTCTTCAAGAATTGGGATTTGGATCAGTTATCTATTGCTGTGCAACAAGTTATCTCAAACTCAGTGGCTTAAAACAACATTTATTATTATAGTGTGCATATATGTGGATCAGCTTGGCATTCCTAATAAAGATTGGTTTGGTTCATCCCCATTGGGTTTACTCTTGTGTCTAAGGGTTGTGTGAGGGCTCCACTCTGAGTTGGGTTTAGTTATCTTGGTTGTAACAGCTCAGGATTCTCATCCTCCTGTTGATATCAGCATCTTAGCTTAGGCACGTCTTTCCTATAGTGATAGCAAGAGCTAAAGAGACCAAGCAGAAACACATGACATCTCTCGAGGCCTAAGCTTGCAGCTGATGTACTAAATCTCTTCCTCATTCAGTTGGTCAGAGTCACAGGGCCTAGCCCAAATTCAAGGAGTCGGAACATAGACTCTGCTTCTTTAGCAGCATAAACCCCAAAAAAACGTGATGAAAGTGTGAATAGAAGGAAAGGTGAGGAATTTGAACCATTCATGTAATCTACTATAGGAGCTTAGAAAGACCAGTGGTTTTTAAACATTTAAAAATCAATAGACCATTTTGTGAGTTAAGTAAAAAAGAATGCAAACTCTTCTGACACAAATCCATGGTGTGAAAAACACTGTATATGTCTCTGGGGTTTACTAATTCTTTGAGGTTTATCCATGGACCTCAAATTTTAAAATCTTGGCTGACAGGGTCAAGTTGGTTGACTAAGGAGTGACATTATATTTCCATACAGAGAGACAGAAACCCTGCCAGAGAGCCCAGGAGGTCTTTTTGGTGTGAGATGTGCTAGTCTATTGAGAACAGAAATTTTTCTATCACGGAGTTATAAGTATTGAGACGCAACAGTGTAAGATCCAATGCCAAAGTGTTTACAAAAAGAAGAGCTCTGCGTGGGTGGGTATTCTAGAAGGAACCACTTAAATCCTTTCTTGGCAGTATTTTCATTAAATACAATACTTTATAAATTCTAACTTTATTGCTTCATTAGCATAGTGACAGGAAGTTATATTTCAGCTTCTCAAATAAGATTATTTGTCTCTCTTTAATGGCCTACTGCTTCTGAAGAGGACTTAAGCAGTGAGAGGCAGCTGAGCCTGCAGAACAGGTGTCAGAAGCTAGTTCTTAAGCAAATGGACTTCCCTAGGCAGAGGGTCACACACTCCCTCTTCTCCCTAAGTCTTACCCCACCACCTCACCCCAGCCAGCCAAGGAAACGTTGAGTGGGTCCAGAGATCTGCCAGTGAGAGGCTACTGTTTACTTGACAAAGAAAACTTGAGCAAGTCCAGTGAACCTGTGAAGATACCCAATAGATGAATAGCTCTATATAAACACATTAGTTTGTCTACTTTCAGTGAACTGACTGCAAATAATATTCATTTGCTTTATCTACCTTCTTTCGGTTAAATTAAAACAGATGGATTGTTTATGAAGATGTTAGATTAAAAGGCGGAGAACCTCAATAAACTGACTTAGAAAAACAAAGTAGGGGCAGTTCAGTGACAATACTCAGTCATTTACCATCTGATATGGGAATTGCCTTATCTACAGAACCATAACTCAAGGTAGAAGCATTTGCTTCTTCTAGTGCTCATTGTTTACAATTCTTTCATGTCCATGTTCTTCCCTAGATCATCTGTACCACAGAGGGTTGAAACAAGCAGCTTTGATTTCCTGTAGTATTTCTAGCACCTAGCATATTGTGCAGCTCACAGTAGGTACTCAATAACTTTGTCAGATGAACAAAAAAAATTCTTCAAAAGCACTTGGGACAGTCCCTTCCCTGTGCTAAGAATCTTATTGCATATTATCCATTTAAAACACTAATGAACTGGTATTTATATCTAAGATCATTCTCCCTGGCTTTTGCTGTATTTTCAGGATTCCTTGGGGAGGAATAGAAACTTAAAAATGGTGATATTATAATAGCATAATTCCAAGTCAAAAATTTTATAATGAAACTAAATCTAACCAAAGATTTAAAATGTGAAATTTGAAAGCTGTTCTCCCACAGAAGCTTTATATGGTGAAAATATTTTTAAGTAACTTTATTCTTTTGACTCAGTGTTTAATCAGGAAATTCTAACATGTTCTACTTTACATAAAAAGTTGAGCTTATTATTAACAATAGGAATATTAATTGCTAGTCACTGTGAACTATAATGCTGTCTAGCCTTTGGGATGTACAATTAATTATCATCACTTTTTTGTTTTTATTTTAATTAAGCACTTATGCAGCACTTTACATATTTGATGTATTTTATAACCATTAACCACAGAATTAATGCACAAACATAAATTATACATGTTCAGAAAAAAAAGAATCATCTTTAAATTATGAATAAAGAAGCTGTTAAGTTTGTGGAGTTTTCTCTTTGGAGAGAAAATTTTGTCCCTATATAATAGGAGGCTCAAAAAAATATTTCCCTATTGAGAATGGCAGATCTGGTAAATGTTAACTAATAGGTTTATAAGAAGAACTTCTGACAGATATTTAAAAATGGATGTAACTTTTTAAAAATTATACTTTAAATTCTGGGGTACATGTGCAGATATTGCAGGACTGTTGCATAGGTACACACATGCCATGATGGTCTACTGTCTCCATTCCCCCATCACCTACATCAGGCATTTCTCTCAATGTTATCCCTCCCCAGCCTCCCAACCCCCTGCTGTCCCTCCCCTAACCCCCTACCACCTAACAGACCCCAGTGCGTGAGGTTCCCCTCCCTATGCCTATGTGTTCTATTGTTCAATGTCCACCTATGAATGAGAACATGAAGTGTTTGATTTTCTGTTCTGGTGTCAGTTTGCTGAGAATGATGGTTTCCAGATTCATCCATGTCCCT